>VZSZ01002521.1:1061449-1207045 GCA_013398815.1 Ibidorhyncha struthersii | reverse complement strand
CGTTCTTGCTTGCATGCAACTCACATTATCTGCCATATCTCGCTATAGCACAGATTTTGTGGGATTACCTGGAACTGCTTTCTTGCAGAGCTACAGCTTTCAAAATAATTTTGGATTAAAAAAAAGTTCTCTAGCTATGAATGTTTTTTGGGGCAGGGAAAAGTGTGAGGAGGCAGGAGTGGCAGAGAGGAGATGTTATGGGCTGATGGCAGCCCCCATTCCCCATCCCATGTGCTGATGGGCGGGAGGAGGTAGAGGAGTCTTAAGGGAAGGGATAAAGTTGATCCTGTGGAAGGGTGGTGGTGGCAGGGTAATGTTTTATAGATTTGTCTTTGTTTCTCACCACCCTATTCTATTTTTAATTAGCGACAAAATGAATTTATGAGAAAGCAGCTGGGTGGGCATCTGGCAGCCAGCCAAGCAGCCTACATCCTAGCATGGTTTTCAAAACACTCTTCTTTCTGTCACACCTTCCTTCTTCTTTCTCCATTAATTCACAGATTAGAATTAATATTAACAGTGTCTGAATTCAAAGCGCCATGATTAACACAGAATACTGATAGCTTGGACGAATGTTGCCAGAAATTATCTAGTGCTATTTCTAAGAACCTGGCTAGGGAAGAAAGCATTGTTTTAATCCATTAAAAAAGTTATGGGGACATTGTCCTTGAAAAGATCTGGCAGTGAGACAGGACCTGCCTTATGTTACTGATGTGAAGTTCCTCTTCTGCTTGAGGAATTGTTTATGTAGATTCTCAGTCACAGTTAACATGCAGGTCAAAAGAATGGCTCTACCCTGGTTTTAAAAATGAGGGTCACTCAGTTTCCTTTGCCACAAAGAGCAAGCAGGATTCACTGATGTGCCTGCTCCTTTTTTTTTGTAGGATAGTTTGTGTATTGCATAGCTAAAGTGTGGGTATTCATCTTTTTCCTTCAACATAGACTCAGGTCCTAGTCCTGTAGGTAAAGCCTTATTCTCTCCTTGAAGATCTCAGGCAGTACAAGAGTCTGTGTGCTGGGAAGCAGCTGAAAATTCAAGGCTGAAAAGTACTTCAAGAAAAGTTATTGCAGGAAAGTCTCATTTGGTTCTGTCCGAGTTTAGGCCTCAAATATGTTCCCTGAAGAGACAAACGCCTTCCTTACATTGCAGATTCATTTAAAATATGTTCGTTCCCTCTTCTTCTTTAAATCTTTGTTCTTCGCATCTTTTCTTCCCCCCTCCCCCCCAACTCTTTTTGATTTATAGGCATTCTGCTTTCAGAGTGAAAGAAACATGTCTGTAGATGCAATCTTTACCATGAGTCTTGGGCTCTCTGAATTTTTATATGTTCCTTGAATTTGGGTAAAAGAACTGGATAATTTCAGTAGTCAGTGAAAAATTTCACCAGGTGTTTCACATTGGAGAAAACCTCCATTGCAAGGAGAGGTTACAGAACCTGCAAGCAGACTGAGATTATTCAGAATGTCACCATTAAAATTGCACAATATCTTTCAAAAGCACAAGTCTTATTTCTTGAACTCCATGAATTTTGATTTGGCTGCTGTTAATACCTAGACCTTCTTAAGTGTGCCTCACACTGAATATTGCAGAGAAATGCTAAGCAAATGTTTGTGCCATTGAACTGTTTTAAAATAATGCATATTCCTCCCTGCACTTTAAGGCAGATACAAATCCAGTGTTTTTTTTTCTATGAATTTTTTTTTTTTTGACCAGAGATAAAGATTATCCTTTATTTTTTCCCCCTCAAGAATACTGAGAAATCTTTATTTTGATATACATTAAACTTAAAGTAGTAAATTAAATTTAAGGTTTTGGAGCTTTCTGACTTTGCAGCTTTGTAGAGGAGCACTCAGAATGGCCTGATCAGTTTCGAACCCATTTCACTATTCATAGGAAAGTAAGGGCTATAAATGAATGGACTTTGGGCTAATTCTAAAGTTCTTCAGTACTTAAGGCATATGCTAAGAGGGTTTTGTATTATAAGCTACTGTGCAGAAATGTAGTCCCTTTTCTATAGGGAATATTGAGAATGTTTACATTTTCTAGCCTTTCTTCTGTTCTTCTTAGACAAAACTCCCTTTGATTCTGGAGTGTTTTGCTATAGTAAAAGCTCTGGGTTTTGGAACACTGACTTCAAAGGACTCAATTCAGCAGAAAAAGCACAGGAGAATTTTTAAGAAATAATTGCTAGTGATAAAGTTTTCGTTACTTTCTATTTATAATGCTAAACTAGTATGCAATATAAACCAGTGTTAAAAAGCTAAGAGCTATAACATACCCATCAGGGGACAAATTGTTAATAAGGTATAATTTGATGGGGGAAAGTTGATGGTGCCTGCAAAAAGAAATAAGAGCCCCATGGCTGCACAGAAGTGCTGTATTAACAGTTGCCCTGGGCATCCTGTTGAATGAGCTTTATTTATTATATTTATATAGCTACCTCCACTGAGGTTTCAGCTTCTGGGAGAAAAATACCAAAGTACAATATTGTTCTTCCAATGTAACAATCAAAGGGCTTCTAAACCAAGAAAAATTGAAAAGAGGCTACAGGAGGAGGAGAACATCACACAGCTGATTCAGAAATATTTTTTTCAATTAGGCTCCCTGTGTGAGGTTGTTACTAGAATTTGTGTGTGTTTCTGAAATTTAGGAGGTATTTTCTCAACACTTAAGGGCTCTTTTACTTTGACTTTCTTGATATAAATTGACATTTGAGCTTTCTGTCATTAGTTTTAAGGGCCTATCACTTTTCCAGTTTATTTCATGGGTATGGGTGTTGCTCTTCAAGGTTCTGTAACATCTATGATACCAGTGGTTTTGCCTTGCTTCATGAGTTCTCCCACAGCTGCCTTCTCCCTATATAGCTTCCAGTTATTTAGAACTGCAGACATGGGTCTTTGGGAAAGTGTGATGTTATTTTACAAATATTTGGGCTTTTTCCACTTGAAAAACGGCAAAAAGAGAATGCAGTTAGAGACTTTTTCAAAATTACTAGCACTGTAAAATAATCTAGGAGCTCATCAGTAAAACTCTTCCCAAAGCATCTGATACATTTAGCTAGGCATCAGTGTTTTATGAACTATTTTCTCTTTCTTTGTTCATGAATCTCTAATGCTAATGGCTCATGCAGTAATAACAAATACAGAATTCCAGTCTGTACACCAGGCATCACATCACACATTGTGATTGTTTTTCCCCTCCTCCATTGATTTTAGAACAAAAGCTCATTTGCAAAAATTATCAGAGCTTCACCTGTCACAGTGTGGGTTTGGGTGCACAGCAAATAATCACTGAGCAGCAAGGGCATATACTGAATGGCTATCAGTTATTTATTAAGTTTCATTGCATAAATACTTTTTAGCAGTTTAATTAATGATTAATCGTGTAACACAGTCTACCTGTTGTTATAAGTGATTACTCAATCTGTCAGATAGTAGGTTACATGAGATTACATAGGTCCATCAGTAGTGTTTTCTACAAATGTGCTCATGACCATTTATAGCAGATTTTCCAGGTTTAAAACAACTGTTAATAATTTATCAAATCTATGAAAATTTAATCACAGTTTGAAATACAAATTGTCAATTTAATCTTTCACACGCTCTTAGAAAGTAATGATTATTTTTTCATCTGTCTGCTGTTAAGAATACAGTTGATTGATAGTGGAAATCATCCACTGAGGAAACTGAAAGCATACTCAGTGACTTACCTTCCTTACCAGAGGAATATTGACGGACTGAGGTTTGTGGTGGTTGGCAATAAACTGAGGCAAATAAAATTCTGTGGCTCTAGAGTGTTCTACCTGCAACATGCCCTCTAGCTGCAAGTGCACAAGGGCCACAAAACTTATCCCGCTTTATCACATCTTGTTTGTTGTTGTTTTCTCTGGAGCACATTGGCTGGAATCCTTAGGCTGAGTCTAAAGGTTGAGCAGAGTTTCCTATAACTGTCCTGTGTGTGCTGAAATATGAGGTCAGTGGGGAGGGAAATATGAGTGAAAAAATTGGAGATGTATTGCTAAGATGTGATGATGAGGATTGTTTCGGTGACTGCTTTTCCAAGATTCCTTGTCAATGTGGACTAAGGTAAATGCCTTTATATATAACAGGGATAGTTCTTTCCCTCTGATCATAGAATCATAGAGTCGTCTATGTTGGAAGGGACCTTTAAGATCATCACATCCAACCATTAACCTAACACTGCCAAAACCACCACTAACCCTAAGCACCATGTCTGCCTGTCTTTTTAATACCTCCAGGGATGGAGAATCCACCACTTCCCTGGGCAGCCTGTTCCAATGCTTGATAACCCTTTCAGTGAAGAAATTTTTCCTAATATCTATCCTAAACCTCCCCTGGTGCAACTTGAGACTGTTTCGTCTTGTCCTATCATTTGTTACTTGGGAGAAGAGACCAACCCCCACCTCGCTACAACCTCCTCTCCGGTAGTTATAGAGAGAGATAAGGTCTCCCCTCAGCCTCCTTTTCTCCAGACCAAACAACCCCAGTTCCTTCAGCCACTCCTTATAGGATTTGTGTGCTAGACCCTTCGCCAGCTTCGTTGCGCTTCCCTGGACACGCTTCGGCACCTCTATGTCTTTCTTGTAGTCAGGGGCAAAACAGCTCTAACCAGCCATTCCATTGTCTCTGCAAAATTGGCCAATGGTTACTCATTTGGATCTTAATGTTTATCTTTTAGAAATTGCATAGAAATGACCCACTCATTTCACATAGCTAATACTAGGTTACCAGATGTCACTGACCTCCAATAATTAATAACTTGAATGTTGTTTGACACATAACCTAGCGGTGAAAATCTCCATATGTGTCATTGACATTACTCTAGACCATTCACCTGTGCTTCTTCATAGCCTCACCGTTATCTCAAATGTTCAAGAAATTGTGGTTTAAAGTTGCATCATAGGCCTCCTTCTTCCCTCTGCTTTTCATTGTAATTGGAGTACATGATTTTCTCTTGAAGACTTTTTCATATTTTGAGCAAATAGTTTCCTAATTCTCCTGTTTGTCTTTCTCACCCTTGATTTCTGTATAATTTAACAGCACAGCTACACTCCAGTGATTTTCTAGTAGCTATAGGTTCAAGCTTTCCTGTTTTAATAAGCATCTTTTGCTCTTTGTATTTAATGAGAATTTTTGTCTGCTGTTCTTTTTTTCCTTTTCTCCACAGCTCACAATATTATCTGTGTTGATGACACTCATTTATGTGCCTCGTTACTTTTTATTCTTCTCCATATTCTTGCTCTTTTGTGTCTCAGATTATATTAGGGTTTGTCAAAATAAATCCAATTATTTTAAAGTAAACATAACCAAAATAGAAATTACTTTGTTTCTTCTTTCCGTGTGTGAACCGTCAGTCGTGCTGCCATGAACCCTTTTGCCAACTCTGTGGAAACTTGGTGGTGTTTTTCTTACTGTGTTCCATTTTGCCCCATCCACTTTCTAAATGTCTTCTGTATCTATGTGTTATTCTTAAATGGTAAGAAGAAAAATGAATATTGCTTTTCCAAAGTCACCTTTCTGATCAATTAATTTAACTAGTCGAATGTAGAAAATCTCATATTTGTATCTCTGTGCTGTTGAACCATTTATTTCTTTACTGGCTTTTTGCTAAACAAGCTGTACAAATTGGTGGTCCTTACATTTCTTCCGCTGTTAGCATTCTGCGTTCTCTCTGCTTTCATTTGTCTAAAATCTTCTTACTTTGATTTGGTTGCATATTTAATGGACATATATTTGTTAAAGTTCCTTCAGCTATTTTTGTCTCTTTGCTGTCTTGTAAGATGCCATTTTTAGGCTAACTGTTCAAAATATTTTTTTATTGTAAATGAAAATTACTGTAAAGTCACTAATGTTTTCTCTAGAACTATAGATGTGCATTGCTATGAACAGAATCAAGCCTGCTGTCACAGAATCACAGAATAGTCAGGGTTGGAAGGGACCTCTGGAGATCATCTAGTCCAACCCCCCCGCCAGAGCAGGGTCACCTACAACAGGTTGCACAGGACAGTGTCCAGGCGGGTTTTGAATGTCTCCAAAGTGGGAGACTCCACAGCCTCTCTGGGCAGCCTGTTCCAGTGCTCCACCACCCTCAAAGTAAAGAAGTTCCTCCTCATGTTAAGATGGAACTTCCTATGTTCAAGCTTGTGCCCATTACCCCTTGTCCTATCAATGGGCACCACCGAAAAAAGACTGCTCCCATCCCCCTGGCATCCTCCCTTCAAGTATTTGAAAGCATTAACAAGATCCCCCCTCAATCTTCTTTTCTCCAGACTAAAGAGACCCAAATCCCTCAGCCTCTCCTCATATGAAAGATGTTCCAATCCCCTAATCATCTTTGTAGCCCTTTGCTGGACCCTCTCCAGCAGATCCCTGTCCTTCTTGAACTGGGGAGCCCAGAACTGGACGCAGTATTCCAGATGCGGCCTCACCAGGGCAGAGTAGAGGGGGAGGATGACCTCCCTCGACCTGCTGGCCACACTCCTTTTGATGCACCCCAGGATGCCATTGGCCCTCTTGGCCGCCAGGGCACATTGCTGGCTCATGGTCATCCTGTTGTCCACCAGGACTCCCAGGTCCCTTTCCACAGAGCTGCTCTCCAGGAGGTCGGCCCCCAACCTGTACTGATGCATGGGGTTATTCCTCCCCAGATGCAGTACCCTACATTTACCCTTGTTGAATTTCATTAAGTTCCTCTCTGCCCAACTCTCCAGCCTATCCAGGTCACGCTGTAAGGCAGCACAGCCTTCTGGCGTATCAGCCACTCCTCCCAGTTTAGTGTCATCAGCAAACTTGCTGATGGTACACTCTATCCCTTCGTCCAGATCATCGATGAATATATTGAACAGGACTGGACCCAGTACTGACCCTTGAGGGACACCACTTGTTACTGACCTCCAACTAGACTCTGCACCACTAACCACAACCCTCTGAGCTCTATCTGCTAGCCAGTTCTCAATCCACCCCACTGTCCATCCATCTATCCCACACTTCCTAAGCTTGCCAGTGAGGATGATGTGGGAGACAGTGTCAAAAGCCTTGCCAAAGTCAAGGTAGACAACATCCACTGCCCTCCCCTCATCCACCCATCTAGTGACCTCATCATAGAATGCTATCAGATTAGTCAGACACGACTTCCCCTTAGTGAATCCATGTTGACTACTTCTGATAACCTTCTTCTTATCCAGGTGCTTTGAGATGATACCCAGCACAAGCTGCTCCATCATCTTTCCAGGGATAGAGGTGAGGCTGACCGGCCTGTAGTTTCCGGGGTCATCCTTCTTACCCTTTTTGAAGACTGGAGTGACATTGGCTATCCTCCAGTCCTCAGGCACCTCACCTGTCCTCCAGGACCTTTCAAAGATGATGGAGAGCGGCCCAGCAATGACTTCCCCCAGCTCCCTCAGCACTCGAGGGTGCATCCCATCAGGCCCCATGGATTTGTGGATATCTAGTTTGTCTAACTGATCTCTAACTTGCTCCTCATCAACCAAGGGAAAGTCTTGCACTAAAGCCTAATGGCAAAACTATTTGAAAAACTAAGTAAAAAATTGTTATTCTGTTCCTAATGAGACATTATGTACAAAATTATATACATACATATAGAAACAAAAAGATTTCTTTTTTGTATTCTCAGTTATTCAGTATGACTTAGAAGATGTTATAAATTTCATCCTCCACCGTATCTCTCAGGTTCATCTGTTTTTGTGAGCTCACATCCAGAAGGTCTAATACAGCTGTCTTGGACATCTCAGGGGCAAGATACAGTATGTTGTCTGTGCCTCTCAGACCTTATTTCAGGAAGGTTTTTGATTTGCACAGTCTTTTGAAGTGTCATACCTTCCCTGACTGTCTGTGGCTGAAAGGTAAGGAGCGCTGATTGCTGGGCTGCTTCTTTAATCCCACATCCCGTGCCAGCATGGCTGTCTTGAGCAGCACGTTAGCATGGGGCGAGACGGCACACCTTCTGGTGCCACTGTCTCCCATTTCCATGTTTCTTAGCAGCAATGGGCAGGTGTACAGGAAAATAAGCTTCTGCCTGCCTATGCTCAAGGTCCAAACCAACATGTTGTGGCCCTCCGGTACCAGGGGACTCTTTTTTTTTTTTTTTTTCCACTTGTTCTGTTATTTAACCTAGGGGGTTGAAGAGTATGAAATTACATTGAAGTATCTTTCCGTTCCCTGAAATAAAGAGAATCCTGACATTTCTCAACACTTAGAAGTTTACAACACTATTTGTAAAAAAAAATAAAATGAAATGTTGCTTTCAAAAGATCTTGGAGCCTACTAAAATCAATCTTTTTGCCAAAAAGCAAGAAATGCTTTAAAACTCAGTGTGCTAACACAGATGTTAAATCTTAGAGGATTCACGTATAATTTATTCACTACATTAAACTGACTATATTTAGTATAATTTCAGAATGTGCATTAAAAATATGTTATGAAATCTCATTCCTACCTGCTGAATGGCTGCCAAGTTTGGTATGCAAGAATATTTTGTTGTTTTACCCCTTCAGCATAATCCTGCATTCAACTTTTAAATGTCCATAAAAACCGTAAAAGCCTCAAAATGCTGGATTGGAACATTCAAAACTTTGAAAGTCACAGTACAACAGTTTTGTTTTTTTGAATAACTCTCTGGTGGCAGGACTAAACCCCTAGTTCTGAACCTACTCAAGTTTTGAGTTCCGAACTTGCAGGTTTGGAACTGCATTTTCCCCTATAAACCCGTCCCTGTTAAATATAAACCAAATTGATGTTTTGTGGCATTTAGAAATCTTTGTAGAAGACAAGGAGAGGAATGCACATGTGGATGGGTAGGTGGCATTTGTGAAAGTTCAGTCTTGGGCAGAGTCTTGTGTCATTAAAATCAGTGAAATAGCCCAACACTGAGGGTTTGTGAAAGATTTAGTAACTCTAAATTCTTCTCTGTGATGCTTAATTTTTTCTTTTATCATATTAATTCTGACAATTTTCAACAACTACTTATTTGCATAGTCAATAAAATAAGCTAACTAAATCTTTGGCTACTTCATGAATTGGCAGGGTGTGTACTTCTCACTTTTTTATATACTTCAGGTTAGTATATTTGAAATAAAATTGACACCAGCTCCTTCAAACCATATAAAGCTTCATATATTACATGCTTTAAGTACGAAATTATATTTTTATCAGGGGATCTCAGTTCTTATTGAATTCCACCCCTGGAAAAATTGAGCATGTTTTGATGTTTATTTTCATATATTTCACACTGCCTACTTTATAAGAAACTGTAATTTTGTTAACTGTGGATGAACAGTAAAAGCTGGTTCTGAACAAATGAAAACACACATAATGTTATTCCCAGGAGAATTGGCTGTTTCATGCGGTAATTAGTGGCAAGATACTGCAGTGACTGTAGCCAATTAGTAAAGTTGTCCATATGTTGTTGGACTTATTGTATGAGCTGCTGGCCTATAACTTCATATGAAAGCCTAACCAGGATGCCGTTAATCCCCAGAAACCAGCTTTTCCTTTTTGGTGAGCCAGAAGGGAAAGCTGTGTTAAAGGGAAGTCCCTTTTTAATATTTTGCTCTAGTTTTTCCACAGAGGATGTTCACTCTCCGAAGCTGACTGTTTGTCAGGAGTCTATTGGCAAGATAGCTCCAGCAATAATGGCTGCAAGGATGAGGGGTAATGACTCTATGGAAAGCAAGGAAAATAGTTCCTCTGAAGTACAGAGAGGTATAAATCTTTCTTAAGTGGCTTTACGTATTTGCTGGAAGCAAGGATGTCATACCAAAGCACGCCTTCAAATTTCTGGTAACCATCAAAACCACCACTAACTCTGCTGCTGCTAATTTGCTGCTAATGTCTTGCTGGTATACTTCTCTGTGGCTACATTCTTTCTTTGCGTTTACGATCCTGACACTTTTTTTATGGCCTCTTTAAACTCAGCTATTGGACTCCAGCATACATGTTCATTGAGAGCTAATTAGGCAGGCTGCAAGACACCCTCGCCAAACAAGTCACAACTTTTTGAAGCCATTCCATTGCTGGACTGGTGTGAACAATAAGGTGATATTGCTCACATTTGTTGACATATATTATTATGGTTATTGCCATTATACCCCAGCTCCCCAGAGTATTGTTTAAATACATGATATAAGAGATGAAAGCAAGGAGATAATGAAAAAGAAATAAGGAAATATCTTGTAGTTGTTAATTTTTGGCATTGTGTAATTAAAACATCTTCTTTAATGTTATTCTTGCCAGTATCTAATTAGCAGGGCCATCTGCCTAAGAAGTATTGGACCATCTGTCTGGAATACTGTTCCGTTCATTTTTTGGTTCTTGACTAATTAACTTTTTTCTCTATGAAATGTAAGAGTACATTCTGTTTCTACACTTCAAAGAAGTTCATATATAAAAATACATATGAATGTGTACCCGTCTACATGTATGTGAGTATCCGTGTAGCTATAGGAGCATAGTTCTTCCAGGAGATCTGATTGTACTCAGTTATGTGTACAGCTTCCACTGCAGGTGAAAGCCATGCGGGTTTTGTTGACCTGTTAGTAAAACTAATACATATCTCACTTAACATTCTAATTGACTAGTCCTTTCTTCACTGTGTTCAAATTTCAAATTTCCTGCCTGCATTTACCGATTAAAGTTATAATTGTAGAAAGGAGCTATATTAAGGTTAATTACTTAGGGTTTTGATTTTTTCTTCCCTTTTGTATTTTGTATTTTGTAATTTTTCTGGAAAATCATAGAATAATTTAGGTTGGAAGGGACCTCCAGATGTCTTACCTGGGGACTTACTTTGTTGCTGCATGTTGGGCATGAAGAGAACCCCTTGACAGTTATTTCTTAAATGGGAAGACCATGTGAACATTATTCACTGCTTCTACACTTTCTGTGATTCTCTTTTAGTGTTCTTCTAAGGTATTTGGATAAATCAGTTTAGATAGGAGATTTTCTTTTGGTTTCCATTTGGGTTAATTTTTTCACATTTATTTAGTTTGTCTGCTGAAAATACAGTAGTTTAACTTTTAAGCAAGACTCTTATTGTTCATCCAGAGAATTTACTGAAATATATTTGTTGTTCCAAAGAATATGATTCATTTTAATACTGTAATTTTTAACTTAACATAGATGGGTGTTGGATGTATGTTTTTCTTCATTTTGAACATAATAGATTCATTGTATAGTTTGAGTTGGAATTTGTTTCTTCTCTGGCTGGAATTTCTCTCCTCCCACTACCCCTTGAAAATGCCAGGAGAGATTTCATTTGAAGTTTTTGAAGCAGTTTACAAACATCAATGAGGTAATGTTTAAAACACTGATATAGTTATTTACAATTGAGCTTTTACAGAAAGGTGCCTGCCATCATTTTGAAACTTGAGTTCAGATTTAGGGTGCACCAAAGCCATGTTTCTGTTCAGTCTGATTTTCTGTCAAATCTGCGTGGAGCTTTGTGCTCTGTGTATTTTTTTTAACTGAAGAATACAGTTATGTGTTCAAACGTGAACTGTGACTTCCTTATCGGAGTACACTGGGTCAAGTTCAAGTTGTACTTGCGAGTTCAGTCTTTAGTCTTGGCCACACTGACTTTCACAGGGCTAAATATTTCACTGTGTACATTTTGCACTGCTTTATTGGTCACTGTTACATAATTAAGGTTTATTTAGGTCTACTAGAATGTAGTCATGCTGAAGATTGGGAAATTAGAACAAACTAAGCCAAGGCATTAAATTTATAGAGGTGCTTGAAAGACCATGTTGACAGCAGGATTTGTAAAAGCCATGCTTCTGTAAATAGTGTCAGCTTGCTATCAGAAACAGCCTGATGTGCTACCTTAAACCCTACCCCTTAACCTACACAGCTATGTTCTTTGCAGAAATGCATAGCGTTAGCCGATGTACTACCCATCCTTATTTTCTGTAGCACTAACGTTCAAATCCGTGTTTCCTTTCTCCCCAGAACGAATAAACCTGAGTGTCTGTAATTTGGTTCAATGAATTTTGTTGCCAGCTCAAGTAGAATTATAATATTAATTAAAAACAGTACACAAAATGCCGAAGGTTGTACCTTGTTTTGCCTTTTGAAAACTGGAGCTTCTTATTAAGAAACGTAGGAAAGAGAAAATTCTAACAGGATAAACTTTAGCTGTGTAGGCCTTCATAGTGAATCAAACATCCATGGTATGCATATCATATTTGCGCTGCTCATCTGAACTTCATGGAAATATCAGCAAATGGTATCAAGCAGGAGGATATGTCAATTTGACAGAAGCGGTGGATAACAGTAACATCTTTAGGTAAACATGTTTTTGCACTTGCTTTCTAAAATAACACAGCCCATATGTGTCCGTCTGGTCTTTCAGAATTAAAAATGTAAAGTCTTAATCTTCTACTGACAAAAAACACATTGCTATTGTTCTGTTGGGACATTTTGTTTTGTCTATATGTGCTGAAGATTCAGGACACATTTTTTTCCTCTCTTTTCCACACTGAAATGACTTTTAACTTGGGGAGTTTTCCACCTCTCTTCCCCCTGTATATTACCAGCAGGCTGTGTTGAATATCTGAATTTCCATTTTTTGAGACAGCCCCCCCCCCCAATTTCCTGAAGGTTAGAAGAAAAAAATTAGCTATACATGGAAATGTTTGTCTATACTTGCTGTTTTCATTTAATCAGCAATAAGGCATATGTATGCATTACTGAACTATGCGAGAGCCTTAGGGACCAAAGTACAACAGTTTGAGCTACTCAGCTTTCTTCAGATGCCTTTGTAATGTATTTCATTTACAGCCTGCTCTGTTATCGTCTCCTCCAGCAGTGGAACCCAGGGCTAAGGACTACAAGAACACTTGATTTCAAAGATGGCACTTAGCTTTGCCACCAGTGTGTCTGTGCTTATTTCTTGTCCAGACAATATTACTCCTTTGGCATGTTGTCATGAGCAGGGTTTTCCCAGAGAGTATGCCATTTGGTTGGCTTGCAAGCATATGTCCTTATATATAGTTGCAGTAGTTTATTCTATTTGGGTTCTTGTATGTGCTGTTAACTATGGTATCCAGAAATATTACATAATTTAATATTTAGTATCTTTATTTAAATCTGTGCATTTCGTGAATGTCAAAGAAAGAGAAGAAATTTTATTTTCAGTTATGTTAATAATGGTATTAGTGGTTTTGTGGTGCAGTGGTTAAATTATTAACATATAAGATTTGAGAGGTCTAGCTAAGGTTTATCCTAACTAAAAGAACATTCAATTAGAAGCTAACAGTCTGTGATTATTTCCAACTCACCACTTCTGAGCTAAGGTAACACTGGGTGTGCCACTCCTATAGGGTCCACCAAAAGCCATACCTCCATATTGTCACATTATTACCGCTTGATTCCTCCTTAGAAGTGTGACAGTTAGCAAGCTCTGTAAGGAGTCCATCCCTCCAGGGATGGATACCTGGCTTTGCTAACATTGAAATTATTGTTTTACTTCACCTCTTTCTTTTTTTCTGAAACATTATGTAGGCTGGGACTCTGCAATCACTTGCAGACAACAGGGGAGCAGAGAGGGAGATGTTGTCCCAATGTTCTCTCACCTTGATCATAGTTAATAAAGCTTCTGCCTGACTTGTCCTAAATTTTACTTGCATTATTATAGACTCAGAGCCCCCAGATTCTCCAACCATGATCTTGCGGAGATGTGTTGTATGTTTTTCTCAGCTTTTGTGGAAAACTTGAGGAACTGTCACTTTTGGCTTCTGAATTCCCCATCTCCAAAGTCTGTTGATTTTGTTTTCCAGAACTTTCAGTGCCTGAGAAATGTACTTAATTTGCTTGATTTGTGACATTGTGTAATTTTTGCAGTTCACGTCTTTCTCCTTCAAATTACTCTTTTACCATGGACTTAGAGCCAATTGAAAGCTGGGTATTCTGTTGCTGAAAATTGATTCATTGGTAAATGTTTCATCTTTAATCCAATCTTTCTGTCTTCTTTCTTCCTGCTGTTCACGCTTGTCATATTCTTGTTGGTTCTGTTTTGGCAAGAACTTTCCTTCAAACCTTTTTAAGCACCCATATTCCACTAAGTTTCTACTCTGACTTCCTACTCGTAACTCTTGTGTTTCTCCAGGCATTTGAAATTTTTTGCATTGTTTAGAGATAATATATTCAGTATTAGGTACTTGTATCTAGTTCCATATAACATAGATTCAGTGTGTCCTAGTGGATTGATTAGAAAATTAAGTTGGTTCGTCCAAGAGCAGCCTTTTGCACTGTGATCTCCATTATGGACGTAAATTGCTTTTTGCATTACAGATTCAAAAAATTTAAGTCATTCCTGCCTTTTTGTCTGACACATTGCTGCTTTTTTATGTAACTCAGTATGAGATTTCTTTCATGCTGCTAGATACAGTTTGTTATAAAAGCTAGGGTCATTCAAAAGTGGATTCTTCCAGAAATTTTCAATATATTCCCCAATATGCTGTAGTTGTTCACCTGCAAAAGCAAATGCTGTAAGTTGGAAAGTTTGGGGTAGAGGAAGAAAAGTAATGGCATTAGTCTTTATAAGTCTTTTTTTTTTCCTGAAATGGAAAAAGCTCATTCTTGGGCTTGTTGAAGCACAAATCAAGAGTACAGCATAGTATACACTGAAGGCATTTTTCCCCTTAGCTTAAACAAGCTTTCACCCTGTTATTTTTATTAATTATAGAGTCTGCTTGCTATTAATATAGGCTTCATTAAAAGACAGGTACAAAACATTACCTATATTAAGTCTGAATCAATGGTCTTTCATTATTTCCTTGTAAGTAAAAATGAAAAAGCTGTGGTTTCAATAATTAAGCAGCAGTGGTCAGTTTAGAAAACTCAGTTCTTCCTGGTAAAACATGAAGTGTTTTGTGGATTTTTTATCTAAAGAACATATGGATGTGCGCTGTCGAGGTGAAAGAATGCAGAGTGATTTAAAATGCACTTTGACTACACAGCATATACAGGCATTCAAATATGTACAGCTCTTGGCACATAAAAACTACAAGCATACGACCTGCTCCACTGAACAAGAGAGTTCATAAGTTGTAGCTGTTTAATGTTAAATATGGAAATAATTGGAATTAATTCATGCAGTGAAACTGCAGTAATGCAGACTGGGCGTTACAGTCCTTGCGTAAATCTGTTGAAGCAGAGAGACAGCTCAAAAAATGAGGATAAATTGCTTCTGCTTTGCAGTGCTCCGTTTCACTGTTGTCTTGTATGTGTCTGCCCATTGCTTCTTTCTCTGAATGGATGTTTTAGTGCTTCTGATTAGTGCTGCAGTCATACCTTGAGAAACTAAGATCTCCATTTGATGTTTGAGATAAATACTGCAAAAACCACAACAGGGCACGCTCGCCTGCAGCGCAAGGCCTCTCAGCAGAGCTGACCTCAGATGCTGTGGTGATGCAGCCCAACTCTGCTGGGGGGAGAGGTTCAGCCTTTCTTTGTGTTCCTAACTGTTTACCTTAATAAGACACATGAAAAGGTGGCTAAATATCATCAAATATGACTGTGGTTATTTCTGCTGTAGCAGTAAGTGCAATGAATCATGAGGAGGACCAGCTTCACTTCAGATTAAGACACTGAAAAACCATCAACAGCAAAACTACATTTCTAAGGAGAAAAAGCATATAAGGCGATTATGGATAGAATCACCCTCAGCTAATCATCAGTATGCCTGAAGCACATATCTCAAGCATGGGCTTAGATAGCTCTGAGGTTTATATTTCTGTATTCCCTGCATTTCTAACTAATTCCTGTTGGTTGCAGGCAGTGGAATGGCAATGTGATGAAGCTACTAAAAGAGCCTGTTACAGTAAAGGCAAATCAAAGGTAAGCATGAGACAGCTGTTCTGCTTTACTAAAATTTGTATGTTAATGACAGGTGTAAGTCAGTGTATAAATATCTACCCTGTGCATTTTTACTGTCTCACTTTCTGGAGAGAATTGTAGGAAAGGAGTCTGGCACCGATTTATAAGCAAAGGAATTTAAAACAACATAAGGAGTGTGAGGTGAGACATACAGTCATGTGATTCTTTCCTGAAATGATCAAGAACTTTAGTGTCCAGTTTACTGTTTTGTCTCTACAACACATCATATGTAATGGACTGTATTCTCACTTCATTTTCAGTGCTTTAAATCCTGAGTATCTGTGTAATTACTTTGTAAAATCCTCAATTTATTTCCTTCTGTATTAGATACAGTTTTAGGAACTTCTGTATTTCATATCTACTGGTACTAAAAAGAAAATAATATGAAATTCACTAACTTTTTAGGCATGGGACTTGATATATTTTTAGTATTCAGAACCAATTCCTTAGCTGCCCAATTACAATTTCTTTTATTCAGCACAGGTAAGTGTAATGCTAAGATGGAACCTGTATGGATGCTGTGTTCTTTTGTGGCTGTCCTAAGCTGAAGCTAGTTATCAAATTAGTTATAAACGCAGTTAGAAATGTGTAGAATTTATGTTTGTAATTACTCTACTGTTTAATGATTAAAGTTAATTGAGTTAAAACTTAAAGGGAAAACACATCAACAGCAATAACTGCAAAAAAGCACACTTGCTTTCAGGACCCACGTTCAGTAGAACATGCCAGCATATGCGATTGATGTGCAAAACTCCAAAAACCCCAAGCTTCAAAAAGATATTCCAAAAGCTTCTACCATCTAGTAGAGGAGGAGTCTGTTTTGCATAGTGATCTCATCACCAACTTTTTAACTTCTCCAATTAAACAGTTCGTTTCCAGCTTTTTTAGCTAAGCGCTGGAAAATAAAATTGCAGTGTACCATTAGCCTATCCATTTCTGTTTGAGATTAAAGAGGAAGAATGGCCTCACTTCAGAAGCAGGGCATGTTATACTGTCAGGAGAGAAAGAGACAGAATTCCTTGGGGAAAAAAAAAAAGCAAGTGTAGTGATTATGCAGTGTAAAGCTTCGTGCATGTGAGATGATTGTCTTTATAGAGAAACATCTTTCACTGTAGAAATGAGTTTACTGTACTGGGAAAAAGCATTAAGAATGGTGTTGCATTCTTTGTCCTCCTTTCCCTTTCTTTCCATCCCAGTGTAGGAAACAATTATTTATGGGTTACTGGTCACTAGCTATTGAAGTGCAGGATTTTCTAGGTATATAGAAGGCATTAATAGCTAGAGAAAAGTAATAGATTGTATTTTACTTGAAGATTTCTAATTGAGTAGACAAACTCTGGTGACTCAAGTTACGTGTGAAGGCTTTAATGGCACAAACAGGTTATAGATCAGAAGGCGTACTAGATGGTTACTTGTCAGTTTGTAGAGAGAAAAGAAAGAACTTTTGCGACCCCACTTTTTAAGCAAATGTTTCATTTTGTAAGTTGGTATTTCTCCCTAGATTTATGCTTCTTCATGTAATATAACCCTCAAGACTTCATCCTTAGCTTTCAGATGACAATACTCTGAAGTAAGAGAGCATGCTCAAGTGACAACAGAGTATGACGGATTGCATTGTCAGAGTAGAAACTATTGTGGTAGGAACGCAATGTGTAACTAAAAGTTTATGCCTTTGTTTTACACTGATTTTCCAAGTTTAAAACTGAGAATAACATTCAGCTTGTCTGAAAGTCACAGTGCAGTGACTGTGATCTAACATGATGAATGAAAGTAATTGTAAATTTGAGACTATAGTGGCATACTTTTGAATATTATGTTGACAATACTGTTTGTGGTGTAAAATCCACATTAGATTCAGCAATGCAGCAGCTTATGTTTAAACAATTTTGCTGGGAGGAATACTCAACAATGGTGAAATGCATTTGAGAATGGACCTTAGTGTAGTACATACATACAGGTTTTCATTCACGCTCACCACACCCTTGTGAAGGAGCTGGTGATTAGAAGTTATGCTGCCACTGTAGAATAGTATATATACGTTATTCTAATAACGACCTCTGAGATTGTTTCTTAGTATTGTTATTAGTTGGATAAAGGTTTAGTCTTTCATTTGCATCCATAGCCTCGTTCCTCATTCACGATCTAGAAGAGAAGTGTAATCCTTATATTTCATTACATTCAAAGGTAATCCTGGGAGGGAATAGTTCTTTTCTTATTGTTACCATAGGGCTTTTTTTTTGGTGTGCAGACTTTGGGGCCTGAAAGCTTCATGTGGGTGTTGCTGGAGAATGCAGAGGTATTCACTGAGGCAACCTACCCAGCTGGAACAACAACTGTCTTTTTGAAATTTTTGTGCCTCTTTTGCTTTCGCTGATGTGATTGAGGTTAAAATCAAAGGGTAAATTTAAGGCCAGAGAAAGGATAGCCTATGGATGTTTGTCTTTTATTGCCTTATGTCCAAGACTAAACAAGGTCATTATACTCTCTGTATAAGGAGGACTTATGCGTGCAGATGAGGAAAGCACCTGATTGCTCCTCTTCCTAGTCAAACCACAAAAGCCTTACCTTGGAAAAAACAGGAGGAATTCGCTTCAGTACTACAGAAAATGGTCCCTTTTCAGAGGAAGTCCCCTGGGAGACACAATTCCAGTTACTGTTACCAGAAAGACTGCATTGTTGCTTGTTGATGTAGAATAAATAGAGCTAGCCCAAATTGGGAAGTTACTGGAGGCTGCGTTTCTGTAATATTTCTTAGGATGACTTCAGATTTCAGGGCAGCCTTGTGTGCCTGTAGGGAAGGGACAGGAAAGATTGGAGACAAAATATACAAGGCCAGCCCAGACTGTGGCGATGGAGAGATGACAATTACAAGGATGACTGTGGGGAAGTTATTCATTCAAATCCTGGTTTCTCTTGAAGCTCTGCTGCCCACAGAGCAGCATGGGGGCAATGAGTTCAGGCAGCAAAACTAAAAGTCAGTGTGCTGATGGAGTGCCCTGAAACCAGAAGCTAGCTTTGAACCCTGAAGCAACTCTAGTAGTGTTGAGGTAATGGTCAGTTAAACACAACTTTTTTTTTTCTTTTTTTTTTTTTCTCTTGAGAAAGAAGCTGCACAGAATTTTTGCCTGTAGCCATTAACAGTAGTTGTTTTTCTGAGGTTTATGCTTTAGGAGCCAACCAGGGAAAAGAGCTGAAGGGGAAAATATATAGGGACATCTGTCACATTTGACAGTGTAATGTGCACTTGACTTTTGAAGGCTGATGTTTGTTACTGAGACTTCAGACATTTATCCACCAATTTAAGCTGTTGCTTAAAATAACTAGTGGCTTCAGGAGTGAGCCAGACAAAATTATGTCCTTGTGGCCAGCATGCGTTAGCATTTAGAAGTCTAGAACAACATACATGGTTAAGAGAATAAATTAGGCCATTCAGACTGGCACTTGTGGTAGGGACTGTTATAAAGAAAAAATATAAATGCACATGGTAAAAAGACAATAAAACAGAGAGACATTAAAAAAAAAAAATAATTGAAGTAAAGTCTCTTATCCCTTTCTTACTTAAGATTCTAATGGCTGGCTGTGTTAGCATCTGAACTTTCAATAAAAGTAGAATCATAGAATGGTTTGAGTTGGAAGGGACCTTAAAGATCTACTTCCAAGCCCCCTGCCACGGGCAGGGACACCTGCCACTAGACCAGGCTGCTCAAAGCCCCATCCAGCCTGGCACCTCCAGGGATGGGGCATCCACAATTTCCCTGGGCAACACGTTCCAGTGCCTCCCCACCCTAACAGTAAAGAATTTTCTCCTAATATCTAATCTAAATCTACCCTCTCCGTTTAAAATCATTACCCCTCATCCTATCACTATACTTCCTTATAAAAATGTCCCTCACCATTGTTCCTGTAGGCCCCCTTTAAGTAGTAGAAGGCTGCCATAATGTCTCCCCAGAGCCTTCTCTTCTCCAGGATGATCAACCCCAACTCTTTCAGCCTGTTCTCATAGGAGAGGTGCTCCAGCCCTCTGATCATTTTCGTGGCCCTCCTCTGGACCCACTCCAACAGGTCCATGTCCTTCTTATGTTGGGAGCTCCAGAGCTGGACACAATATACCAGGTGGGGTCTCACCAGAGTGGAGTAGAGGTGCAGAATCACCTCCCTTGACCTGCTGGCCACT
Organism: Ibidorhyncha struthersii; assembly: GCA_013398815.1. Lineage (NCBI taxonomy): Eukaryota > Metazoa > Chordata > Aves > Charadriiformes > Charadriidae > Ibidorhyncha > Ibidorhyncha struthersii. The sequence goes on along the minus strand of VZSZ01002521.1, from coordinate 1,186,956 downwards.
CTTCTTTTGATGCAGTCCAGGATACAGTTGGCCTTCTGGACTGCAAGCGCACATTGCCAACTCTTGTTGAGTTTCTCATCAACCAACTCCCCCAAGTCCTTCTGCTCAGGGCTGATCTCAGTCCCTTCTCTGCCGAGCCCTTATTTGTGCATGGGATTGCCCTGTCCCCCATGCAGGACCTTGCACTTGGTCTTGTTGAACTTCATGAGGTTTGCACAGGGCTATCTCTCAAGCCTGTCCAGGTCCCTCTGGATGGCATGTCAACCATACCACACAGCTTGGTGTCATCGGCAAACTTGCTGAGGGTGCACTCAATCCCACTGTCCATGTCACCAACAAAGATGTTAAACAGTGTTGGTCCAAGTACCAACCCCTAAGGAATGCCACTCGTGACTGCTTGCTACTTGGACATGGAGCCGTTGACCACAATTCTTTGAGTGTGACCATCCAGCCAGTTCCTTATCCACTGAGTGGTCCATCTGTCAAATCCAAGTCTCTCCAATTTAGAGACCAGGATGTTTTGTGGGACAGTGTCAAATGCTTTGCACAAGTCCAGGTCAATGTCATCAGTTGCTTTCTCCTTATCCACCAACACTGTAACCCCGTCATAGAAGGCCACCAAATTTGTCAGGCATGATTTGTGTTTAGTGAAGCCTTGTGGCTGTCACTGATCCTTATTTCTATGTGCCTTAGTGGACTTTCCAGGAGGATCTGCTACATGATCTTGCTGGGCACAGAGGTGAGACTGACTGGCCTGTAGTTCCCCAGGTCTTCCTTTTTTTCCTTTTTGAAAATGGGGGTTACGTTTCCCCTTTTCCAATCAGTGGGAACTTCACCAGACTGCCATGACTTCTCAAGTATGATGGATAGTGGCTTAGGAACTTCATCTTCCAGTTGCCTTAGAACCCGCAGATGAATCTCATCAGGTCCCATGGATTTGTGCACCTTGAGGTTCCTCAGATGGTCTTGAACCTGATCTTCTACAGTGGGCAGAGGCTCATTCTCCCAGTCCCTGCCTTTGCCTTTTGCGACTTGGGCGGTGTGGCTAGAGCCCTTGCCAGTGAAGACTGAGGCAAAAAAGTAGTTGAGTACCTCAGCCATCTCCATGGCCCAGGTGACTAGGTCTCCCCTTTCGTTCCGGAGAGGACCACCTTAAGAAGTATTAAAATATTAAACACATGTGTGTTTAAAATGTCAACCTATACAAGAAACATCGCTGCAAATGGATAACCATATGCAGCTGGATTGTCCTTGGACTGTCAAGTTGGTCTTAAACTTAAGTAGCAACCTAGCCTGCTTGGCTGCTGAATTGTTTCTACTGGTTGCATTTTGTTTCAGGTATACTGATATAAAAGTAGAAAGTACTTGCTAAATGAATTTCTTTCTTTCAGAGATATTTTTATAGGAGAATAGGAAAGTATATGGCATAGTGGTCATGATAAAATGGAGATTAAGATTTATAAAAGATGGCCACTAAACCTACCACCACCCTCCAAACTTAAAAAACTTTGGTTTTGAAGTCATTTGCATTCACCAATGTCAGTTCTACAACACACATCTCTTTTGAACCTCTAAATAGTGAATCAGTTCAGCTGAGCTTGAATCCAGAGCTAGAAAAGTGACTCTGAACAGTTCAAATAACTAAATAACCGGGTCCTTTTTCAATGTTTTTAGGTGTTGATTGTTTTATTCATGACTGATTTTTTTAATTTGTTTTGTATTATTGTGGATTTTTCATATGAAGAAAATAAATATAAAAGCTGTTCTTTCAGTTTTGATTTTGTTGTACTATGTACCCAACAAAAATTTCATATGAGATATCTGCCCTGTTGCAGTATGGATTGTTGTGAAGTTGGCACAGGACTTGGGAACATTAAAGAGAAGAATCTTGTGAATCCTAGGAATGTCAGAGTTTAAAAAATTAACATTATTTTTGAACAGAAAGAGTGGGGGATGAGCATGCAAGTAATTTGGAAATGGCAGTATTTCAGGGAGCTCTGGAATAAGAAGAGGAGAGGTTGGATGGGTTGTAATGTCAGAACCCACTTATTTTTCCTACACTTACATTCCATGACTTGCTGCAAAGGGCAGGATGGAAACAGCCCAAAGAATAAATTACTGTGTTATATTCTATGAACGTCCCTGAACACCCTTCCCACAAAAAAAAAAAAAAAAAGAAAAAGGAAGAATTGCCTTTTTTTATTTAGTGTAGTTAAAACAATCTGCAACAGAAAAACTGCCCAGAGGTGAAATAATTACTTTTTAAAAGTCTTGTTACACTGCCCAGCTCTGTTATATGGTTTCATGTTGGCTTGTTTGGTTGAAGGAATATTAAGATGACAGTTTTGGTAAGTTCAAGATAAGATTTATTTTTACCCAATCAAATCTTAATTTGATGTTTGACACTTACTTTTAAAGGCTCAAAGAGGACTATTAAAAAGATTCATTTTTATGTGAGACTAATGCAAATGTGGGGTTTGGGGGTAGACATGGGGCTTTTTGCGATTTTATGGGGGGACGTGTGTTGTGTGTCTTTTTAACTTTATTTTGTATAAGGAAAGATACAGGTTTTAAATTCTGAGAGTTTTCTCAGAGATCTCTAAAGTATTTTGCCCATCTTGCTTTGCAGTCTATTTTGTGCCTGTTCAATTTATTCAGGGTTATATTTCTTGTCTTCTGGATGAGAGTCTATTTTCCAGATAAACAAGCAATAATTTTAATATAACTGTGGGTCAGATAATGGGACTTCTGCATGATTACCATTGCATGGATTTACTTACATGATTCCGCTTAGTATCGGTTGAGTAGCTGTATTTTCACAAGTTTTTTTAATGCTTTACACAAGACTATCATGTGAATGAATGCTAGAGAACGTTCAAATGGAAGGTTCCTAGAAACTTTATTTTTCCAAGCGTATTGTTGATCTTGTTCATTTTATTAGACAGGGACATCCCTTTTTACAGGAGGAGTGTTTCAATCTCTCCTACATACAGTTCTCGGGAGATTTTTAGTACTTCAGAAGGCTCTCTCGTCTGAGTAAATACTAGAAATTGCTGTTGGTTTCTAGCTTCTGAAATGAGGGAAATGAACATCATAAAGCCTTCACACATTCTAATGGGGTAAAAAACGCGTAAGATTATTCTTCAGGGGTGAGCATCTGTGTGTTGAGGTAATGACATTTCTTGAGAAGCTTCAAATTAACAGAACCATAGATGCTTGAAATAAAACATATTGTGCAAATTATGGAACTAGTAGTGACAAATCTGCATCTGGACATCTCCAGAATTTTATTTGTACTGTTTTCAACACACTCATGTTGCTGACAACCTGTTTTTTTCCTCCTGTTTTCCTTCCAACTTCCTCTCTTGGCCTGGTCTGCCTTTGAAAACAGCATCTGATCTCTTGAGACAGCGGTGTATTATTTAAGTCAGAATCTATCACTTCAGAGTTTAGTTAAACATTTGAAATATACACTTAGAAGAAATCTTCAGTACTGAAGAGATTGATGGATGCAGGTGGTGTAGTTAGGAAATCTATGTATATCGTGATTGCTAATAATACATCAAGTATGCTTAAACCTTGTTCCCCTAATTTTTTGTGTGGACACGTAACCATGGAAAGCAAATTGTAATTAGTCTCCCTTATACTTTGAAGTATCACTGAACATTCTGTCCTTTCTGCACGGCAGGAGGAATGCCAGAACTACATTCGAGTGCTTCTTGTTGGAGGCAACCATCTCTTTACCTGTGGAACCAACGCATTTACTCCAATCTGCACCAATCGGACGGTATGAGTTAAATGTTTCATCCCATAGAGTCCCTGTTCTGGGCCAGCAGCAGAAAAGGCAGAGCATGCTGTGGTTGAGTCCAGGCTATTTGCGTATTGATGGGTGAGCTGATGTGGAAAAGGCTGATGTAGCTAGTAGCAGACCAAATAGGAGAGTTAACTGATGATCTCTTTTTGCAGCCTTTTCCTCGGCTATGGGAGAGAGCACAGCTACAAGCAGCTCAGTTCCTCCTACATGCAAGTTTTCATGAACCTAAGACTTCTGCCAGTCTGTCAGGTCTGGTTGGCATCAGCTGGTTTAGTTATAAGATGTAGTTGGGTAGCTGCATACTGCATATGTGTAGTCCTGGAGAAGATGAGAGTACCTCTATTAGTGATTTCTGACTGGTGAGAATGAGAAATCTTGGTTGAGAAAACCTGTCATTCTCTTTCTGAAAAAAAAAAAACAAACCAAACCAACTTGTAAGTTACGGTACCAAAGAAAGGGAGTCCATTAAGGATCAATAATAGTCCTAATAAGTATCAAAATGTCACTATGTGGACTAAGCTGTCTATTTATTTCAGGAGGGAAGAGAAGTTTAAATAGAAAGAGTAGCTGTATCACAAAAAGACCTCCTTGGCACGTTTATTATATTTAAAGCTATTGTACCTTTATTTTCAAATAACATATTAACATCATACTGTGGTTTATGGCTGAAAGTATTAGGGATACTAAATCAGAGAGAGAGTTCTGCTGAAACGGAAAGCTCCTTTTTTTAATCTCATTTTTCATGTGAGATTCTTTCCTAGAACACACCACCAAAAAAAAAACTATTTTAATTTTTTTTTATAGTCTGACCATTTGCTGTGGTGAATACCTTAGCTGATTCTGGCAATCAGATCTGGTTTTGGTTTTCATAATAACAAACTGTGTAGAGATAAATATTTTTAAAGTTGCTTCTAATATAAAATATTTTAGACATGGTGGCTAATGATTAACTTGTGTGTTTTACATACCAAAGATGCAAAAACTAGATCAGACATTGCTGTAAAACTTTCTGTATGAGACAGTTTCAGATTGATGTAAAGGTCAGCTAATTACTGTTGTACAATACCAAAGCAGGTAACTGGTGTTTATGACAGGATTTTGCTCAGACTGATACAGCTTGGCTGAAATTATAATTTTCAGGTCATTTTAATCCCTTTTTCTCACTCTTTTACAGTTAAGTAACTTGACAGAGATACATGACCAAATTAGTGGCATGGCTCGTTGTCCTTATAGTCCCCAGCACAACTCCACTGCTCTGCTCACTTCCAGTGGGGAATTATATGCTGCTACAGCCATGGATTTTCCAGGAAGAGATCCTGCCATTTATCGCAGTCTTGGGGCCCTTCCTCCTCTCCGCACTGCACAGTACAACTCCAAGTGGCTGAATGGTGAGTGTTGATGGACCATGAGACTCATCTCTTTTTAACCCATGTTCTCCACATTCACGGTCTCGAAATTCCATTCTAAGAATTTGAATGTTTTTGGAGTACGGTTTATCTTGTTTCAAAATTATTTTGCATAGTGCATTTTTTATTTTACTAGTGTAAGTATTCTGGCATTTAATTAATACAGCTGCAGTTTGCAGATGTGCACTTAAATATATAGGTCATGTTTGCAGGTATAGGGATGAGCTGTACTGTTTCTCTCAGGTGCGCTTACGTGGCAAAGCTGAGTCAGCCAAGAGTGGTAGCTTGCCTTGAGCATTCTTTTGTTGAGTCCTTCAAAAACCTAAAGTAAAAAAAACAACAGTTTAGAATGAACTGAATTTCCCTGCAGGTCCCAGCCTTGACAAGCAGAAAAAGTTGCGGTTTCAAACTGCTTAGGTGGCAGACTGGTGTTTTTGATGCTTATTATAGCCAAAGGGTAGGGACTAGTCTGCAAAATGTATCATAAAATTGTGTTGTAGCAATGACTCCTGTGTCATGGATGTTAGTCACCCGATGAGGAATTCCAGCTGGGAGAAGCTGTAAACTGATAGGTATTCCTGAGATTTAACAGGGCCAGTTGGCCTTTTATGTATTACAAAAAAGAAGCATGTTCTTCTAAAATGAAAATTATTATTTAACATAAAATTTAAAATTAGATATATTATAGTTTGTACATGCTTGTCCCGGTAGAAAAATCCCTTATTCGGATAACTCCTGCTACGTGACACAACAGTCACTGTTCCAACAGTGCATTTCATGTTATGTTGGGATTATTCTCATGTTTGAAATTAAGTACAAGTATAAACCCTTCCAACTTCAGAACATTAGGTCAGCTGCAAGTGACAGACATTTTTTATATAGTTCTTATATATATTCTTATATATTATAAATATAAAATATATTAATATATATTGATAAACTTAATATTTATTTCTTACATAATCTGAATGTTGAACTGTGCACATTTGCTTGGTGTATTTTCCTGGTACAAAGAAGGCATCAGAAGTAGCCTGGAGAAGTTTGTGACTTTCTCTGAAGGTCAGCTAATATTAGAATATTAGTTAACAAACTAAAATCAAATGGCATGGAATGTAACAGAATTATAGCAGTGCAAAAGAAATGTGAGAGGAAAAATGAAGTCCTTGTATAGATATCCCTGTTCAGACATCTTTCGTCAACACAGCCATGTATTGGAACTAATTGCTGTGCCACACCTGGGTGCTTCTGTCAAAGGGAAAAAACCTTCACAGTGATTTTTCAGTTTAACTTGATATGTTTTATGCCAAAGGGCACACAAAAATCCCCCCCAGACTCTTCTAATTATTCAGAGTCACTGTATTTACATTTTGTCTGTTTAAAGCTTCAGCTACACCTATATGTTCTCTGTTAGAGTTCACTCTTCTGCCTTAAAACTGTTTAGAATTAAGTTGCCAGGAAAGTGTGGCTTTTATCTTTGGGGAGGACAAACAAGATGAGTTTTGTAATTGGAGCCAGTTCAAGCAAATCAAATAAAAGGCTGGAAGCAGCCCAGTTACCTATGTGAAAAGGAGCGGGAATGTCTTCTGGGGTAGCTAGGACTTGGGGATTCATCTGCTTAAGTTGGGGATTCACCTGCTTTTATGTCAATTTTCCTGCTGATATATGACTCAGTGCCAAGAAACTGCATTAGTTCTTCAGTGCTTGGATTGAAGTGAAGATTTTGCTGCTTTCAGTGAGAAAGTAACATAGATGATCCTGCAAGAAAAGTCAGTCATCAACTGGAATGGAAGTTTCGTAGTCCATATCTGTTCATCCACAGTAGCTGACAGTTACTCTAATTCAGCTTTGGTTTAGGGGTGCATATGCATGCACATGTGTCTGTGAATGTTTCCGATTTAAAGTAAGTTTTTCTTTTACATCCATGTTTTCTTTAGAAGTGCAGTGTTTTTTCTCAGGTTTTCTACTCTGCAAATCACACTGGACCAATTCAAACCATCTCTGATGGCAATGGCGGTACTGTAAACCACAGCTGATTACCTTGCTCCGTGTTTTACTGCTATGCAATAAAAACATTGTTTACTTTAATGGCTAGTGCACTTCTCTCCGTGCATTGAGGGGTTTTCAGTGCCATCAGTCAGGCCAAATGGACGTGCCTGTGTGCTTATGCAGTTTGCCGTCAGTGTTCGCTGTAACTTGCGGTGAAGGATCCTGATGTGGGAAGCTCTGAATCTTCATCACAGAAGAAACCTTGTTCCTAAACTTAATTTCAGAAGGTCTGTAATCACAGAAATTGTGACACAAAGTGCAGGAGGGGAAACAGAGCTGATGTGTCACATGGCTGGGGTGAGAACCCACATACCATGCTGTGATTTCAGCTTCTAGAATCACAGCTATCACAAATAAAGTAAATTTAAGTTGATGGCCTGCCAGAGTCATGTATTTATTATCAGGCCCTGCCTTCTACTGAGGGCTTGATGGGTCTGGAAGCAATCCACATCAGCTGAATAGGTAAGTTAGGAGTTATTTTCAGCATATGTTACTAAGCACCATTCTGATCAGGTGCTTAACCTTAGTAGAGTATGGAGAAGTCAGTGAACTTTCATTTCTGTATTATCATTTTCTTGATGCATTCAACACTCACTTACCTGGGATGGTGGAGAGTTGGGATAGCTTGGTTAAAAATATGAATTATTCAGAATATGTGTAAAAGTAAGCTACAAGAATATACTGTGGGAGTATAGCTGAAAAGTAAAAGGGAAGTCCAGCGACCCCATGGTATGTGACGCATGAAGATCTTGAGCAAGTACTCATCCAAAAGGGTAGATGGACAGCACAGCAACACTGCCAACACAGAAATCCTGTTGACTGGAGCTGGTTATTGTGGAGCCATCTCAAAGAGTCCCTGCTGTTTGTTTACCCACTAGACAACCTGCTGACAATATTTGAGATTTGACTCCCCTGATTTTTTTCTGTTTTGACAATTTTTAGTGGCAGACAGAACAGTTGGCCAAATGTTACAAGTATCTGCCCACTTCCTAAAAGTTTTCCTGTTTTGGAAAATGTTAGAATGTAAACAGTCATGTCTTCTTCAGTGATGGAGGAAAGAAGCATCTGGAGGCAGTTATTAAACTTGCTGTCTTACCATTAAGAGTAGTAAGCTATTCAGCTCTTGATTATCTCTGAGTATGATTGCCAGTTATAATTTTTTCACCTCAGAACTTCCCTCCTCTTCTACAAAAAGAAATCAATGCTCTGCTCATGGAGCCTATTTCTGCCTTCCTGGTGCCCTATAGATGACATTAAATGCAGCTGGTCCAAATGCAGTGTGCAGGTTTTTCACCACAGTTGTCACCGTGCAGAGATTCTGCTTGCCTCCATGAGGAGATGCTGTTGAAGGACCGAACTACCTTAGTGATATGACTATTATTATATTAACTAATTAGAAGCTAATTTAATTATATATAATTATATATATAATATAAATTTTAAAAATTAAGCAGTTTTGAAGTTTTTTTTTTCCTTTTAAAGCTGTACATCTTCTCCCAGATGGCAATTATCATGGCATTAACTGTAGTTCAACAGTTCTACAGGTTGGGTCCCTCACAAAGAATTTAGCAGCTGACAGTGAAGAGACAGGCACTGTGTTACCCTCACCTTTCTTGCCAACCCTGTCAGTACTCTGTCACTATTCTCAATCAAGAGGAACATGATCACCCAGATGAGTTAACAACTGCTGCAAACCAGTGCTCTTCCCATCCCATAGCCCAGATGGCTGCAGGACAATAAACCTGAAAATGTGAGAGAACCCACATCTCCCTCTCATGATGTCATGTTTTGACCTTCTCTTCTCATGTAGAGAAAAAAAGTAATGCTTGAAGTTACTCAAGTGAATATATTTATGCACAAAGAAATGAAGAAGGCAGAAAGGCTGCTTACCAGTAACTTATTCTTTAAAGCGTGTTGTTCTGCTACCTGCTCTCCTTTCTCTTTCTCTCCGAGTCTGTGTTCAAGTACTTCTGTGCTTGAGAGACACGATTTGAGGTAATACAGCGCACATTGAGGATTATGTCTAAAGCAGACAGCTCTTCCATTGATTTCTTCTCCTGACCAAAGCAATCAGTAAGACCTTGAGCTTCAGCCAACTACTCAGATCAGTAAAGGGCAGCAAGTTGTTAGAATGTTTTTAAATTACCTTTGTTGTATTTCATAAAAAGAATAGTCTGCTTTGGACATTGTTAAATGATAGCAAATAAATCTTTCATTAAGAAAAAAAAAGTACACCTTGATGTACAGCTGGCATGCTGTTTGTTTGAGTCTCTTTAAGCTCTCAGTGTAACACAGAGTTTAAATCATATCCAAAGCTGACTGTTATAGTGTGCTTCTAATTAGACTTTCCTTTAGAGTTGATCTGCAATGTGCAGCAGGGGCAGAATTCATCATCGTTTGCTCTAGAGCACAGAAGTAAATGGAATAGTTATATTTGTAGTCTACAAGCTGCAGTGGGTCCAGATGGATGTGGAAAAGCCTGTGCTGCTTAGACTTAGAAAATTTTCTGTGGTCCAGCATATACAGTTAGTAAAGGTATTTCTCCTTTCAATTCATCTCCTCAAATCAGTAAATGTTTGATCTGATGCCTCAGTGTGAAAGTTTGCCTTAGTCTACAATGTGTTTCCTTCACTTAGCCAATGAAATGGCGAAACAGATTAAAGAAAAAAATGAAATCCCAATCAATCCCTTCCTGTTTCATCACATGGAGAAACATTGGGACATTTGGTTTGGTAACTTGTCAGATGCCTTTGCTTACGATTGCTTGAATCTCCAACCATCTTGAAATACATTGTGGTTGTTTTCTTTATCCTAGACATACAATGATAGACGCTATTGGAACATGTTAAATAAATAAAACTTTGTTCTAAATGTCAAGCCACTTCATCAGTGGGCACACCATAGGTGATTAAAATGTAACCCTATATCAGATGTAGCCCCCAAACAGAAAAAAAAAGATTAAATATTTGTACAGATTAGAAGCCTTTCCAGCTGTGAAGAGTATAGAAATGTTTGGATTGTTATGCTCTGCTGGTAGGCATAATATTATCACTTTTTCTTCTTGCTGCCCTAAGCATGTGGTTATTAGATACTCTTAAAATAGTTCTTCTGAGATCACTTTCTTAAAAACATTTTACTTAATAAAAAGCTTATTAATCTACAGCAAGTAATTTTAGTCTTCACAAGTAACAGTAGCAGTAAAATTCTTTCAAAGGTAGCTTGGTTAGCAGGGTATAACACAGCTCTGAATCCGTTCCTGTTATTGTTTGTTAGCGAACTTTTATTACAACCCTTGCTGCTAGTAGGATATGTGGAGAGAAATTATGATCTAAGAACAAAAATTAATCCTTTTACTTTTTGCTTTTAAGGATTAATGGAAATGGCTATAACAATGCAAGGTTATCCTTTCATTTTTCTGTTTTTTAATGAAAAGCCTTGTAATTACCTAGTGCAAGCTTTTCTTATTATGTAATATTTTTGTAGCTCAAAAGCAGTGTGTTCTTGAGATGTGCAATTTCTTTAGCTTTCAGATAAGAGACCTGACTGAAAATATGCAAAGTATATGCTACCAGTTATTGCTTATTTTGCAAGAACATAAATAATTACTTTCCTTTGGTTGCGCCGCCCATAACGGATCTGCTCTTTTGTGTGTATCATCCTTTTTGCCAGTATCCTACAATCGGAGGGAAATGCCTGCTGGTTTTGAAACCCATCCTTAGGCTTCTTTCCTGGAGCTGCCACTAGACAAAAAATTTAAGCAGTTTTGACGTTTGGTTTTTTTTTCCTTTTAAAGCTGTGCATCTTCTCCCAGATGGCAATGACAGAGTAAGAGAGCAGTAAGTTGATGTGAGATGGAGGTGCCTCCCCTGACCTCCTTTGTCCAATGCCCGAATAAGTTGGGCATCTTCATAGCATTTCCTCACCCATCTAAAATAGAATCATAGAATTATTTAGGTTGGAAAAGACCTTTAAGACCATCGAGTCCAACTGTAAACCTAACGCTGCCAAGTTCACCACTAAACCATCTTTCAAATACCTCCAGGGATGGTGATTCCACCACTTCCCTGGGAAGCCTGTTCCAGTGCTTGAGAACCCTTTCTGTGATGAAATTTTTCCTAATATCCAGTCTAAACCTCCCCTGGTACAACTTGACACCATTTCCTCTTGTCCTATCACCTGTTATTTGGGAGAAGAGACCAACCCCACCTCACTACAACCTCCTTCCAGGTAGTTATAGAGAGCAATAAGGTCTCCCCTCAGCCTTCTTTTCTCCAGGCTAAGCAACCCCAGTTCCCTCAGCTGCTTTTCATAAGACTTGTTCTCTAGACCCCTCACCAGTTTTGTTGCCCTTCTCTGGACACGCTCCAGCACCTCTATGTCTTTCTTGTAGTGAGGGGCCCAAAACTGAACACAGTATTCAGGGTGTGGCCTCACCAGTGCCAAGTACAGGGGAACGATCACTTCTCTAGTCCTACTGGCCGCACTATTCCTGATACAGGCCATGATGCTGTTGGCCTTCTTGACCACCTTGGGCACACTGCTGGCTCACATTCAGCGGTGTCGACCAACACCCCCAGGTCCTTTTCTGCCAGGCAGCTTTCCAGCTACTCTTCCCCAAGCCTGTAGCACTGCGTGGGGTTGTTGAGACCCAAGTGTAGGACCTGGATCGTACAGACAGGCAACACATCCCATGAATGTGGGATCTTTTTTCTTCTTAGCTACCCTAGGTAGAACAGCAAGGTCCTCCTTCCATTTATGAAAACACTAAGAGGCTACTGAGAACAGAGCCTGCTCTTATATCTCATGTGCCTACTCATGTCAGGTGCCAATCAGAGAGGCTGAAAGAGGAAGGAAGAAAGGCACTCCTGCAAACAGATCATCTGTGCCCAGCTGTGGAGAGGTGTGACAGGACCGTCAGCCTCATTAATGCTGCAGAAAGCCATAATGCACCGTGAGCCAGAGACAATGAAAGAACTTAGAACTGAAATATGTCTAAACCAGGGAAATGTAGAAAAAGGGATGAATTTCAGGGAACATGAACGCAAGAAACACAGCATTCACCAAAGAAAGGAGGAGAACAGAAATATTGGAGGCAGAGATAGAATTTCAGTAGCAGACGTACCAAGCCTTAAGGTGAAAGGGAAGGGGGATGATTATGAAAGTGAACTCTGATTTACTTTCTGTTATGAAAAAAAAATAACAAAACCAAAATCCAACTCAAAAAAAGAAGGAAAAGATAAAAGAGGACCAGGTCTGCAGGGAAAGCCCTTTGATTTTATCCCTCCCTGTAAAGCTAGTTCAGAGAATAAAAAATATAGCAGTCCAAATGTTTGGAGGGAAACGGGTAAGCCATCATAATTGAGTTTTCTTGCCACACCGTACCTGCTGCTTGGCAAAATCTGCTTAAAGAAAGCTGTTTTTTCTATTCTTGTGTACCTGGAATTCTGGATTCAGAGTTTTAAGTAACCATCCAAACTTCTGCATTTTTGATAGATCCCTATAATCTAAACCTCTAGAGGTTCTGAGTGAATTAAGGTAGTCCTCTATATTTTTGATCCTCTCCCCTCCCCCAGTATACTGCTATGCAAGGTGTCTATCCGGTGAATATAGGTGACGCAAAATCCACAGAACTACAGAAGGGACTCTCAAGGACTTGAGTAGGTAGATAAGAGTAGAGAATGGTTTCTGTCACTAAGTTTGTCACTGGGAAATTTGCATCAGCAAAATGATATAATAAATTGCAAAATATTATGCCATTTTACCTTGAAAATGAAGGAGATTTACTTGAAATAAAAAACAGGCAATAAAACCAGGAATTTTGAAATACCGTATTTGAAAATTATTTTTCAGAAAAGAAATAATTGCATTTCAGAATTTATTAGAGTACATCAGTAAAATGTAATATCTAATGAGTGCATCCACTTTTATGATTATGCTGAATTGTATTATAAAATCTATATGCAATACAAGAGAAGACTGGAAAAAATGTCAGGCATATACAGTTTCAGTGTTTTTTGCATCCCTTGCTCTTACATACCCATAAAATCTTCAATTTAGTAAAAGGAGAAGAATGTAAAAGAAATCATGCAGAGCTGAGGCATTGCAGAAAAAAATAGTAGTCAAAATAGACTGGTAGCAAGTTATGCTGTCACAGACTAGCATTTTAGGCATGTGCCCTAGATAATTATGAAACACAGAGGAAAAATAGTTGTTAATAAACAGTGATTTCCACCAGTTTTATACCAGGATTTAACATTTTACAGTTCAGCTCCTGAGGATGGACATAACTATGATGACTACAAGTTATATATTACTTTTAAGATGTTTAACGTTGTAGGAAAATTTTACTGTATGATTAAGATTTGTCCTTAAACATTCATAAGTAGTGATGCCTTGGTGAGCCTCATGCAAGATCTGTACTGTTTTCCAACAGCTGCAGAGGACTGCACTAAATGAATATACTTAATGAATATAGGAGGCTGGCAAAATGCAAATAGAAAATGGACTTCATTGTGTCAGTAAGGTGAAAGAGAATTAAATAGGCTGGCATATTTGGAGCTCAAATGGTTTCCATTATTTTAAGCTTCCCTTTTGGAGAGAATTTCTAGCTAGAGGTAGAACCTTATTCAAAAAAACTCAACGACATATTCCTGGAATTTAATGCCATTAAGTATTTGGCTGAATTCAAATATTTGGAAGAAATGGGTCTTTAGAGGCCAACAATATGAGGGTGTGATTTATTGATCTAGTGAGGTCAATGAACTAGCTGCAGGCAGATGTCGTTCAGCATTAGGCCAGTATCTGGACTTCTAAGATTTTGAATGTATTGTATAAGCATATTATCTATGTGTGTGTCTGTATTTTGTGTATATGTATGTAATCTGATCTGTGTCTAGATCTGACAAACTTCAAATTTCAGCTTTCTTTTCACATTTTTGGAGTTAATTTCACCTTTGAATGGTGCTCTGAATACTTCATATTTGAGATGCGAGTGGTCGCTTCTCACAGGGACGGTCAGTGAAAAACAGAGCTCTTTCATGCTCAGAGTAGACTTTGCACCTGATAATCCTTAAGGTTAATTGCTGTTACCTCCAGAAAGACAGACAGATCATTCCCTGCAATTTTGTTCCCTCTGGAAACAGTAGCATCCACTAACTAGGTAAATTAAGTCATATTCATAGAATCATAAATGGTTTAGATTGGAAGGGACCTTAAAGATCTAGTTCCAATCCCCCTGCCATGGGCAGGGACACCTGCCACTAGACCAGGTTGCTCAAAGCCCCATCGAGCCTGGCCTTGAACACTTCCAGGGATGGGACCTCCACAACTTCCCTGGCCAATTTGTTCCAGTGCCTCACCACCCTCAGAGTGAATTTTTTTTTCCTAATATCTATTCTAAATCTACTCTCTTACAGTTTGAAGCCATTCCCCCTCATCCTATCACATGCCCTTGTAAAACATCCTTCTCCAGTCTTCTTGTTGTCACCCTTCAGATAGTGGAAGGCTGCTATGAGGTCTCCCTGGACCCTTCTCTTCTCCAGGCTGAACTCTCCCAGCCTGTGTTCAGAGCAGAGGTGCTCCAGCCCTCTGATCGTCTTTGTGGCCCTCCTCTGGACCCACTCCAACAGGTTCACGTCCTTCTTATTTTGAAGGCTCCAGAGCTGGACACAATATACCAGGTGGGGTCTCAGGAGAGCAGAGCAGAAGGGCAGACTCACCTCCCTTCACCTGCTGGCTCCACTTCTTTTGATGCAGCCCAGAATATGGTTGGCCTTCTGGACTGCAAGTGCACATTGCCAACTCTTGTTGAGTTTCTCATCAGCCGACACCCCCAAGTCCTTCTGCTCAGGGCTGATCTCAATCCATTCTCTGCTGAGCCCTTATTTGTGTATGGGATTGCCTTGGACCACATGCAGGGCCTTGCACTTGGCCTTGTTGACCTTCATGAGGTTTGCAGAGGCCCACCTCTCAAGCCTGTCCAGGTCCCTCTGGATGGCATTCCTCCCCTCCAGTGTGTTGACTGCACCACACAGCTTGGTGTCATCGGTAAACTTGCTGAGAGTGGACTCCATCCCAACATCCATGTCACTGACAAAGATGTTAAACAGCACTGGTCCCAGTTCCAACCCCTGAGGAATACCACTCATCACTGCTCACCACTCGGACATGGAGCTGTTGACCATAATTCTTTGAGTGCGACCATCCAGCCAGTTCCTTATCTACTGGGTGGTCCATTGGTCAAATCCAAGTTTCTCCAATTTAGAGACCAGGATGTTGTGTGGAACGTTGTCGAATGCTTTGCACAAGTCCAGGTTGATGACGTCAGTTGCTCTCCCCTTATCCACCAGTGCTACTTCAGAGGATGTGGAGTTCTTTAAAGAGTAAAGAGCACAAGCCGACTTCCTTGCTCCAGAGCTCAGGAAGCAAGAAGAAGCCAGGACTGCCTCAGGTGCACTCACAGAGCTCTCTCACGCTCCTGTTTCCCATTGCTCTTCTCAGAGAAAGTTTCTGTACAGCTCCTCTTATCATTTTACCCACTCAGACTATGTCTACACCACTAAATAAAAAAGGTCCAGGAAATAAGCTTACATATGACACACTTGGTCATCTGCATTTCTTAATTGTTGGCTCACTTCCCAGCCTTGTTTTGGACCACTGCAGCTACTTTCCCAGTGAAATCCTGGGTGTGACTCAGGGAGAAGTTTGCTTTATACACCATTAGCAAGAGGCAGTAAAGGTGGGGCTGCACCATTTGACTCCTTCTGCCTTGCAGAGTGCCCCATCCCATTCCCAGTAAGCTTTGCACTCCCGCATCCCCTAAAGGTCTGTCTTCACGCTGCCTTCCAGGGCATGCAGCGCACCCTTGCTTTCATGGCACAAGAATGCCGTTCTCTGGGCTGCAGCGTCAGCGTGTGCTGCGTGGCAGAGCTGCAGCCTGTCCCTACAGGAGCAGTGGGCACTGTCAGACAGCGTAATGTGCGGCCAGCCTGGCAGTGAGTACGGGCTCGGTCTCGTTGGTCTCTGAGTTCCCTGGGCGGGTGGAAAGGGCAAATAATCCAAAGGGAAGCATTGTCTCTTCCGTGTAAGTGCCTCGTCATTAGGAACAGAGACCGTGCTCCCTGGAAAACGTAGGTTTGTCCCCAAACCTTAGAAAAACAGTTGGATTATTTCAGATTGAAGGGCTATCTTGACTTCGTACGGTTCAGTAATCTTTTTTGCAATAACTTAGAAGAGTCTGTGGGGAAACAAACCTTGCAGGACAGTCCTGCTGCTTTATGAAGGGAGCCATAAAGATTCCCAGGCTTTGTATTGAGTAAACGAACTTCAGAAATAGCACGCTACAGCGTGTTTGCCCAGAGGCAGTGCTAACTAGCCACCTAGTACTTTCAGTGCATGGGCTTGTGTATCTGTGTAGCACTGCTCCGTGTTGTATGCTGGAGATCGTTGTCACGTCACACTGACAAACTCATTTTCTTGCTTTCCTGATTCCACTGGTTCCATTTAATTTGGGAAGGTCTATTCAGCCTGACATATCCTTAAGTTGAATATATAAAAACCTATGAAGTTCATATACAATACTTATGACATTATTGCAGGTTGACATTCTCATGTTGGTCCGTAATAGCTGCATCCTCTCCTGTACTTGCACTTGTTGTGGTGATCTAATTATTCACAAATGAGATGCCTTTACCTTCCAGAACTATTTGCAAATTCAGCAGGAAAAAAGAGAGTCACTTCATTTTCTACATTAAAAACTTTTATGGGAAGTCCTGCATGTCAACAAATAGCAGTTCACAGCACAATATTTTGAAACATATGAACTAATTTTTCCTAGATGTGAATCTCCTTTCTCCTTTGAAACTTCGAAGTGATTTAGTTCACTTTTCCCAAAGAGAAAATGAAATAAATATTGTCTGATATGGTAATCCCTCCATATCCACAGAATTCCCTGAGGTAGCTCTGAGATTATTACATTTCATGCAAATGAAAACGGTTTTCACAAGTTTCAACAGCAGGTCACAGTTTCATCTGTTCATAATCAGTAAAATATATGCATAGGTGTTTGCAGATGTATATATTGTTTCTCAGTTTGAATGCAGGAAATACGAGTATTAGGTTTTATTTATACATGTATTATGATTATCAGTGCAACTTTAATATATTGTCTCTAGAGAGGTTGACATGGATTTTTCAAGAACCCTGAAAACATTTCATATGATTTTTATGCCTACAGTTTGTGAATATTTTATTTGTAATTCATTATTGTCCAGACTTTGAGTTCTTCCAGTAGTGTTTCTGGGTCTGCAGTGAGATCCTGTTGTGCCATTGTCAGACCTTTTTACATCAGTGGGCCTCCAGCGAGAAGCAGCATCATCAGGTCTCATTGTGAGGCAAGGCCTCCGTGGTTAATGGTTGTGCAGGATGGCTTTGCGGGTGAATCAAATGGATGTTGAGTATTTCCACAACATCTGGACATTTTTTTACATCAGTTGAGATATTTTTGAGATGATTTCAAAGAGCAAGAAGAGGGTTATAAGCTACAAACAGTCAAATGCATAGTTGGAAAATTTTACTTTTTCCCTCTATTTCAAGTGGATTGTTTTTGTTAATGTCTGCCTTTGGTGGGTATTGCTTTAAGTAACACCTAACCTTCGTACTGTGGACAAGTAGCCCAAGTTACACTCAGACTAGCAAATGCTTTTTCTTTCCTCCACAGGCAGTCGTTCCTTCCATGAATGTAAGGACAATCTAAAAGGATATTGTGTAGAGTGAGGGAAGAAAGTACATTACAAATTAAGAGAAATAATGGCCAGGTGTGTTATGGATATAAATTGAAGTTGGATAATGAGGGACAGGGCGTTCTTCTTTTTTATACTTAAGTCTGATATTCCTAAAAAGATTTTCTTTCTAGTATACTTTAGTTATATAAATACAAGTTTGTTTCACAGAGCTGAAAACATTGGTGTGTACTGAGAAGGAATAAAACATAATTAGGCTTTATAATAATAATTAAAAAAACACACTTTGCATGCAAGTATTCTGGATATATGTTAATAGTTGATGCCTGCCAAAATTGTCTACCCTGTCTGGAATGTGATATTTAGCACATATTTTTGATGTCTTAGCATTAATATTGTAATTAAATCTTATATATCATTCTAGCCTGTTACCTATTCAGCAAATGTGCACATTTTTAGAGAAAAAAAGATTAACAAAGTTAAAAAGTAAGGTATTTTTTTCATCTTTTTCAAATTTCAGTGTTTAGTATGCAAATGTATAACAGTATTACATGTTATATTTAAAGAATGAGAGCTCATGAGCAACTAAATTTTTCTCCAAATCTGTAAACGCTAATAATGAAGTTTAAAGGATTTTGAAGCCTTTGAAGCAAAATCCCTATTGTAATGGAAGATTTACACACGTGTGGAATGAAGATATGAGGTTCTAATAGCGAAAATATTAGTAATAGTTTAGCTCTTTGTATATTGTCAAACCAATTTTACTTTTATTGCTATCACAAGTCTTGTCAAACTACTTTATTTCACCTTTTTTTTTTTTGTTAAAGACACAAATGCACTGGTTCTATGTGACTTATGAGAGCTCAGGATACCAACAAGTTCTCCTCAAAATATTTGGTTGCTATCTTCCAGCAGAACACCTGTGCAGGTTTGAGTGTGGGAGAAATGTGATGTGTTACGGACTAATCTCAAGGAAGTGCTAAATACGATAATGAGTGAAAGTTACAGAGAGGAGTGAGAAAGCTATCATATCTGCTCAGCTTTGAATATCCTAGGCAGCTGATGACCATTGCTGCCAAAAAACCTGCTCTGGAGACTCTCAGCGCAGCAGATAGAGAGGGAAGCAGTGCAGGAGGCCACGTAAGATGGGAGCTGAGCCATCTTTGGAGAAGAGTGTCTGACAGAGTTTGGATTGCTGCGTGGAAATGCCAGCTTGCTTGCCTTTCTAGTTCCGCTCAAAAGTTTTGACAGGTTTGAGATGTTCCTGCAAAATGCTTAGATTCAATTACAGCAGCTTTTTTCAATACAATAGTGCTGTCAAGAAATGTTCATCTATTGAATTTCTTTGGAGTGTTTCCTTACAATAGATGTTTTTAAAACAGTTTAGTTTCTTTCTTTGTTTTCCCACTTTAGAATAAAATTTGGAAATAAAACCAAAATTTTGCTTGTTTCTCAGAGGTACCAGTTTTCTGTAATGGTTCCTTACACAAGGGGGGCTCTTCTCCACAATCTGTGTATCAAGTTTGCCTTTGCCTTTTCCTTTCCCTTGCCTTTCCAAGTTATCAGTCTCTCTTAAGGGCATGGACTCTCCTCAGTTTTAGTCATCCTTATGGGGAATGGGCTACATGTTTATTATCTTTGGTATTCACCGTTTCCCTTTTTTTTCTTATAAGAAATATTGCCATCAGTTTTTTTCGAGATTATTTTTATATATTTTCTCCTGCATCCCTGTCTGTTTCTTTGATCCATTTCTGATGGATTTTTTCAAAAAAAAGAGAAAAGAATACTGTAATACTATCAAAAGCTTTAAGCAAGATAGGGCTGAAATTAGGTTATCTTACCATCAAATGCTCTTGTGTAGAATTCTCTTTCTTTTCATTACAGGCTCTGAGCACATTCTTAGTCGTGCTCGGTTACTGTATTATTCTAATCTGGAGTAATGGCATGGTGGCAAAGTAGAAACAAATTTAACACAGCAGATAAAGCAGTTACGTTGGAAAAATATACAATGCCAATATGTGGAGAAGAAAAAATCAGTGATGCTTTTGATGGTAGAGTACGGTGAGCTGGGCCATGGCTGCCCAGCACAGTTATGTGTGATTGACACCCAGAGCAGAGAGTCTGTCTAGCCATGGTCATGTAGCTCATAATCCTGGCTGGACATAAACTGGCCTGCTTAGATGTTATGGGGCTGGTTCCCTGCAAGGACAATAAAACATGTGTTTTTCAAAATCTAATACCTGAAGATAAATCCAACTTCCATGTTAGTATGAGTGCTTATATCACAAGAAGGTGATAAATAATCTTTTCTTCTGTTGTTTTCAGAGCCAAATTTTGTGTCATCTTATGACATTGGGAACTTTACCTACTTCTTCTTCCGGGAGAATGCAGTGGAACATGACTGTGGGAAAACAGTCTTCTCTCGTGCTGCTCGGGTGTGCAAAAATGATATTGGTGGCAAATTCGTGCTGGAGGATACCTGGACTACCTTTATGAAAGCTCGGCTGAACTGCTCTCGCCCTGGAGAAATTCCATTTTACTATAATGAACTACAGAGCACTTTCTTCCTGCCAGAATTGGACTTGATCTATGGGATTTTTACCACTAATGTGTAAGTAAATTCCATGATATATTTTATTTTCCTGCTATTTGTGACAGTAAAAACTAAAGCATTTGAGCTGCTCTCTTCTACATATGCCATGTAAACATCATACATTCAAACTACTGTTTTACCCTCTTGTGAACAAGTGTCAGTTCCAAATGATTCCCACTAGAATTGTTGAAGGCGTATGAAAGAAGGAAGAATTCTTTCTATTTCCTTACAGCAGGGAGACAGTTGTGTTTAAGACTATTCAGTCATCTTTTTCGTACATTCTTATAAAGACATTATTTTTTTATTTTGCATGCTATTGTAATACATAAATTCATTATGTATTTATGAAATAAATATTTTATAATTTTAATGTGACATGATCATGAATTGGACACGATGTAATTTGACCATGTCAGGAAGAATTCACCTTACCCAAAAGAGCACAAGAAGTGCTCTTACTTATTTTAAATTAGTCCTAACACAGTCACGTGAATCTGAGGGTCAAACCAATAACTTAATCTAATTTTAACTGAACCTGTTATATCAATAAGGTAAAATTAAAAAATGTACAGTTTGGTCTTAAAAATTAAAATCTGTTAATGATTAAAACATTGGATGGACACAAAAGTTCGCTAGACTGAGCTTGATATCAAGAGTTGCTTAGGTCTTAGGACAAAAGACATATTCATCTCAAAAATATCCTTTGTTATTTTAAACATGATAGCTGGAGTTCGTATGCTGCTTGGTAAGAGCAGCCCATGCATTAAGGCTGTGCAGCCCAGTGTTCGGATCATGGAACAGGCTTTCAAATTTTGGTGTCTGATTCTCTTACCTGCTTGCAGTGTCTTGCTCAGTAAGTCAGTTTTGCCCAGAATTTTAAAAGGGCACCTAAAACATGGATCAGTGCTCTGTTCTACTGCTGTAGACACCTGGATACCCACCTTCATTAAATATCCATTAACCAGGTGGAAAGAGTCACAAATTAATGCCAGGAAATTACGATCCCTAAGTTTTTTAGACCATGAGCATGAATTTAGGTTTGAGCTAGTTTCTCCTGCTTTTAGTACAGTCCTTTATTGACACATCTAATAATCTTCCAGACTGCTGGCTGGCCCCCGCACCAGCAGCTTACTTGGTGAGCACGACTTGTGAGAGGCTGCTTGCACTAGGCTCTGATGATTCCTGACTTGGGACATTGTATGATGAGCTTAATCCTGTTCCTGCACTGGAGCAATGCATTGAAGCTAACTAAATATGCTGCTTTTTGAAAGAGAATAGTAAAGACTTTGGGATTACTGGGGATAAGAAAATTTGATGCTGTTTTCAACAGTAATTTTAATTTCATTGGTCTGTTTTACTAGCTAGTTCGAGTCTTAGAAGACAGGTATTTCTCAGGTGGAATGCTCATACACAGTTCAGCCTGATCTTTCATGAGAAGTCAAAATAGCCTTGACAGTCCTACCATGGAAAGCCTGACCAGAGGAACTCTGCTCCAGAAAATCCACAGGGCTTTGGCCATGGAAGGGGAGCAATGCTCTTCAAGAAGATGTTGGTATGGTTGATAATATCAGTGAGCTGCCTTTAGTGATAGTTTATATAGGCAAGGAATTATCAAATACAATAATCAATTCTGCAGAATTGTTAGCATGAAACTTCAAGATTTGGAGATACTTTGAAATAAGAGTGACAAGCATAAGACAGCAAATTGCTCTTTTGTTCTGCTTTTAAATCCATATATCCTAACTCTTTTTTCACTGTTGGCAACTGTGATCCCCTGGGGTTATTGTTTCTTTCCATCATTTTGGAGTTTCTGTAGTAATCTTTCTTAAGCCCTGTGTAAATTACAGGCTNAGAGTGCAATGTGAATCAATTGTCAGCAGCTTTACCTGCAATGGGAATTTTTGCAACTGCCACCTTCATTATCTATCCCTTTATCTCAAATTTTGGAAGAGAGCAATGCAGTTTTCCATATTATGAGCTCTCATAGTCACTGGATTATATTGTTTACATTGTACAGTATTACTTTATTGTCATGTGTATCACATTTTCAAGACAAGAACAGGAAACTGTATGTTTTGCCTGGCTGCTGTTTATTCCTGTTTATTCCTCTAACAGAGTATCTTGTAAAATATGCAGTCCAAGTTGTTTTCTCTTGATGGGTTTCTGGAACTTGCATTCTTATTGCTGTACAACATCTCTTGGAAGACAGGATTTTTGTGGAGGTGTCTGACCCAGGGGTTCCATAGGGTCCAGAGACATACCATACATTGAAAATCCTTACCTCCATACATTGAAAATCCTTACCTCCATCATGTTTTCATTGGCTGGATAGAAGAAACATTAATAAGCACTGAGAATAATCTTATCCTGAACTTTGTAACTTGAAGAAAGGTGTCCCTGATGCATGTGATTATGTGTGGAAGTATGGCCTTGTGTTATTAGAGCAGCAGCAGAAGGTAGGAAGTTCTGAAGTTCTCCCACACCAGCTACTTGGTAAGGCTGACAAAAATTGTAAATCCAATTTCCGTGCATAAATCAGCACATCATGTATCATTATCTTTAGATATCATTTCCCGGTTGATCATATCTGCCTTGTTAATTACTTGAAGGACTGGAGAGTTATTGCCTTTTTTATTTATTTTTCAGCAAATGGACTTAATGTTGTTAGGTTAATGTTTATATTTCTTTTGCAGGAACAGCATAGCAGCCTCAGCAGTTTGTGTTTTCAACTTGAGTGCCATAACTCAGGCCTTTAATGGACCCTTCAAGTACCAGGAAAACTCTCGCTCTGCTTGGCTTCCATATACCAACCCTAACCCTAATTTTCAGGTACAGATATGTGGGAGAAGGACAACGGTTTACATGAGTTTTTTTTCAAAGTATTAACTATGGTTCATAGTTTTGCAGTTTTGCAATATGTTATAGCCTAAGACCTTAAAAAATATTGCAAAAAAAAAAAAAAAAACCAAAAAAGGCTTGAGAGGTCCCCTTATCTCAACATACTAAATTTTATCCTTCCACAAAATTTGGATGTGCTTTGAAGAGTAGGAGAACAAAGGCTTAACTTCAATCTTCTGTCAAAAGGAAGCGCTATAGTTACCTGTCAAGGTAACTTTAATTCCTGGCTGAAATATGATCGATCAAACTGCTATTCTCTTTTACATTGTATTTGTACGATTAGAGCCTGAAAAAGGAGCATTGTTTGACAGAAAAAAGAAAGGTGGCGGGAGGGGGGTAAAGGAAGGGTGGTCAGGATTTTGTATATTTTCCTGTGCAAGGTGGACCACACTTCCTGAAGAGTCCGATTAAAAGAATTTGTGTCATGGTGTGCCACTCATTTGAACTTGTCAGCCTCAGAGGGTGTAATATTCTGCAGTTGGCTGCCAGCATAAAACTAATTAGTCCAAGGTGGGTCACTCAGTGGAACTTTATGCAAAAAGAAAAGGGTTTTTCAGGTAAGCATATATGTATTGTTTTCTTCTTCTGCGTAGTCACCGCTTCTACTTGGACAATTTTAGTGAGTGTGATTCTAGCAAGGGGAGTGGAAGGGAAAACAGCATTAATTTAGTAATTAATGACAATAGCTTTTCACCAAGATACTTAAGTGTATTCACCTTGATCCGCCTTTCACCCTCCCTTAATCTCAATGCAATTTTGTGAGTTCAGTGCTGCTCCTGTAACAGCCTTCCCTGTCTTCTTGTAAGGGTCATGAGATCTTTGCAAGCATGAAACAGAATCACCCATTGGAAATTGTAGGTAGTTTTAATTACCTCCTGATTTATGCAAACAAAGGAAAATAAGGCACTGAATTTGCTCTGAATTACAGGCCAGAACCGCATTACCTTTCCTAAATAGTATGTTTGGCATTAACCCCAAGTGACAAGACGCTATTTAAGTTATCCATATTGCAGAAGCGGGCTATATTTGTATATAGGTTTTTACATGTTGTAGAAATATTTGTATTGTCAAAATAGTGACAGTAAGAGGGTCTAAGCAAGGCTAAATTTTTGAAGGAGAAAGCCTGAAGAAAGGCTTGTATCTAATAATCTTATCTTGTTTCTGACTAGGTGCACCAGTCCAATAAAAGTTGTTAACATTTCCCTGCAAACCTTGTATTAATGTGTTGATAATTATTGTGAGAGCACCCCATACAAAATGGTATATACAAACAAAGATGACAGCCTGATGGCTGTGTAAAAATGGTTTAAGTCCCTACTGTACTGTCGGTGCTCATCTCTAAATCCCAGTTGAGACTGAGGTGTTGAAGAAATGTCTTGGTTGGCTAGTCTGGCTGATTTTAATATGGCAAATTTACAAGAAGAGTGGCAACAGTTGTGTCATATGTCATTGAGCAACAGCTTTGTAGGCCAGCACAAGTATTAAAAGCTGTAACATGGCCTTTTACAACACAGTGTTGAAGCAAATTGACATTAACTGATCTCTGGGCATCATTAGTGATGTCAAACTTCTGTTCTTTTGCAGGTGCTATCTTTTACTCTGTTGAGCTTTCTGTTTCTGGCTCTGTAACTGCAGAACTGATGTATACCAGAAGTTAATCTAATGCTTAGAGCTAGGGGTAACCTTTTTTTTGTGACTTGATGGTGCTTTCAAGTGCATACTGCATGTAGGTGGGATATATTCATTGGCTGAGTCACTGGTTTCCTTCCCAGAGAGATGGACTTTTCTTTTGTAGAGTGCTTATGATAAAATGTCAGAAGTTCTATTTAAGTAGTCTCAGAAGTAGATTTATCCTCAGCAGTAACAGACAGAAGTATGTGATTTTAAGAAAGACTACCGGTCTGTAGTGGTAGTTACATCGGACATTGTATTTCCAAGACTGGATTATATTAATGAAATATTTTCCAGATTAGAATACTGTTGGAGTCCCAGTTTTGAGGAACACTGTTTTTCTCCAGAGGCTGTTCCTTTTCTCTTTACATAGGACAATTTCCATCGTAAGACCAAGGACCATATGTATTTCAGTGTACTATGAGTGTTCCAATTGGAGTCTTTCCTGCTTGATGCATTCAGAGAAATTCTTCTTTGGCATCGTTTATTTTTTTCACTGGCCTGACATGAAGAGTGGTCTCAGAGGAATTAATTGTTTCCTGCCAGTTGCTTAATTGTCTTTCCTCATCATATGATCTCTCATTATGAAATTATTTATTTCAGTTTTTCTTAACATTTGTGGATTTGGAATGATCACTTAATTTCAGATTGAAAATATGGCAATAATGAAAAAATAACTGGTGGGGTTTTGAACACTGTATTATTTTGTTCATGCTGTAATTCATAGCATAATTTATGGCATAGTAGAACAGAATGAAAAAGTATGACTTCGGGTATGCCTTTCACATAACCAACATATTTTATAGATGTTGTGAAGTACTGTTTTAATTCTCTGATGCAATTATGCATGAGTAAACAGGTGGATGTTTACATATTTACAGGTGCTAAGCAGCTTTCTCTTTTCTGTCCTCAGTTAGTTGAAGACTTAAATACAAAGATGCTAAAGTTAACTACTACTTACTTTGCTTTGTTTATTTGTGCTTGCAACTTGTGCATGCAATTAGTGAATGCTTTTCTGGAAGAAAAGAGTACAGTTTTCAAATATAAAATAGAGTCGGTTCCAAAGCAAAAAATGTCTTTGCTATTGGTAACAGTTTATAGTTAGAGCTTCACACTGTCCATTTTTGGCTAGTGAATGTAGGGTCTGAAGAAGCTGCTAGAACTGTGTGTGATGCTGTGATCTAGGATTTCTCTCAGCCCCTGGCTGTGCTAGGACATGGGCTCTCCTTTGAAAATATGTTAAGTCTTTAGCACTGCGTCTGTATAAATTATAAGGAAAACTATTCAGAATATTACGTGTTTTGTTGGATGGTAGTTTTTCTCCTTCTTGCCCTGTGAACATAGGATGTAACAAAATATTACTATAGCCCACTTGTGGTGGTCAGTCTTCTGCTTTTCCATATTGTTTAGAGTTAGGGAGCCTCAGAAAAGTGGAACTTCCTCCATCGCTGTGTGGACAGTCTGATCAGCACCTAAACGAGACCTGAAAGTAGAATTCCACACTGTTGCTATAAGATATACTCTTGGGTTTTATTTTCTTGTGCTGTAAATCAGAGAGTAAATCTGTTATTGTTGATGCATATAGTAATGTTACTTTTCTGTGTTTACAGTGCGGCACCATGGACCAGGGTTTGTATGTAAATCTGACTGAGAGAAATCTTCAAGATGCCCAAAAATTCTTCTTAATGCATGAGGTTGTTCAACCAGTTATTCCAATTCCCTACTTCATGGAAGACAACAGCCGATTTTCCCATGTGGTTGTGGATGTCGTGCAGGGCAAGGACATGCTTTTCCATATCATCTATCTTGCCACAGGTATGAACTCTGCATTGCTGTGATAACTGCAAAAGTTTATGAGGTTTATGAGTTTTACTGTTCTGTGAGTTACGGAATATATATAGTGCACCTTGAACAACAGCTCTTCCTCTTTGACAGCATTAACTCTACCACCTTTTCTGAGTAGATGAATTCAGCAGTTTGCAATGTCTTTGTTTACATTATATTGTGAATGCAAATTTTGGTGTCTGTTTCCTATTCTCCTTTGAAGGTATGAAGCCTACATGCTCTTGAGGGAGCAAACGGTTGGAAATTCTACAAACAGGACTTCACAAGTTTCTCTGTCTTTTATTCTTTTTATGTAGTTCAGAGTACAATCTCACCCAAGATAAGATGGTTTAGGATCCTCTGAGATAGAAGTAACTCTACAAATAGCAAATACAATTACTGCTATTGTTATTTCTGACTTTTCTGCTCACAAATATTTTATTACCCTTCCTTTTCCTTTCATTTTTAAGTCATTCATTATGCAGTTTTACACCCTGCCTTATTATTTGTCCTTTTATATGTGAAGTTAGCAATGAAACAAAAATAATCTTCCACCTAAAATTGCCTTGGTTAGATCTATTGCTTTCTTGATTCAAAATTTCGAACTACTTAAAAATAGCAAGGGTGTCAGAGAACTGTTTTTGCAGAACAAGGATGTCCCCAGCTGAGACTGAAATACTAAGTTGGAGTAGCATCTTTAGAGCCTCATGGCATAAGACTTAGATCTCAAATACTTAGTCTCATGTACGTTAGTAGGGGACAGCTCATCAAAGCAATGGTTTGTTAATGTGCACAGTTTGTCTCACAGCGACTAGGCACCAAATATGATAATTTTAGGGAAAGAATTTGTTGATCAACAAGAGCAAAAATAATCCTAATCCTATTTATTTGATCTTGCAATCAATGAAGTAAATTTCAAAATTACTGATTCAGTAGAAACTGGATCAATCCTTTTAATTACTAAAATTATGATTTACTAATGAAAATTGTATATTCTGTAACTTATCATTTATCAAGAGGCCAATAAAAACGTGCATTGTGATTTAACATATGATTTAATTTTCCCTTGAAAGCATGATACCATTTTTCAGAGAAGATTGCTTCTTTTGAGTCTGAAGAAATTTTATAGTAATTTGGTGCACTCAAGTGAGACAGTATTTCTTTGCATATTATCCTCGTAGCTTTCTCATTGTACTACTTGAAAGACAGGCAGTAGTATAAAAGCTTTTAATAGGTTAGAACTGTGCTTGGATTTTGCCAATTGTAGTCAAAACAGCCCGCTTGTTGGAAAATCATAGCTTTTTAAGTGAAACCATGCCAATATTAAATGCTGTTTGTGTTGTAGAGATCTCCTGACAGAAACTGAATTACAGAAATGTGTACTGAACTAGTTTTATATGAAGAGACTACCACTGCATTGTGAGATATTTATATTATAATGGCAGCATTGAGAATGATGTCATTTGTCATTATTCTGATTGTCTTCAGTTTTTAGTTTCCCTTACTGTGTTTCCTTTTGTTTGATTCAGTAAGTGAGGATCTAAAACTTTGTTTCATGGTTCATTAATAAACTGTCTTCCATAAAGGTTCTAGCGTTTTTTTTATGCATCTTTCTTGCTGCTAAAAATATATTGCTCCTGTACTCCTTTTGATGTACACTTTCCTTCTACTTTTATTCTTCTCTGTACCTCTGGTTTTCGTCATTCATGGAAGTAGGATACTACTTTAGCTGGATCTTTAGTCTGACTCCAGCACATGCTTTTATGTAATTGTTTTATGTTTTATAAGTGTGAGAAACTGTATGATAAAAAAAAAACCAACCAGATAGCAATATAGTGTTCTTGAAGTTTTCTTGACAGAGCCAATTCTATGTCACTTCTATTTCACTGAATCACAGCGAGTTTTGTTAACATTCCTTCTGCCCCCTCTCCCCAGTCGAGTGTAAGTATTAAGCTTTATTTTCCGAGAAATATTGATATTCACTTTTCAGAAAAATTACCTTTTTGGTAGATTTTGAAATTACCACACACGTGTTTATATATAAATACCATACCTACAATACATAAGGGTAGTTTAAAATCCCAAGATATACCAAAATGCATACTGTAATTTACTCAAAATCTTGTGATTTGAGGAGAAAGGTAGTATTTTTACCTTCTTTGGGGTGCAGGTAATAATTTTAATTTCATTATATTGGTAACTGTGTAGCGTCTTAGTTCTCCATAGTCCTATCTTTGCTTGCATAGAAGACATGGAGGCATTAGCATTGAGTTTGCATCCTAAACTACATGTGGTAAAAGATTACTGAGGAAACACCACTGCTTCTGTTAACAACAGAAACTAAAAGGCAGTCATCTTAACTTGGAAATAAACAATAATTTTGAAAGCAGGCCAAGTTTAATAGTTTTGAGTTCACCCAGTGTCTGGCATTACTCCCGCATACAGTGTCATCTGCCCAAAGCTCCTAACACCATAAAGCCTGTACGCATTTGGGAGAGGTGGAACAGCGGGGTTACAGTCACTACCAGACTGAGAAAGGTTGCCATTATTGTATCTTTTCTGATTTAATTTACTTGCATTATTAAAAGTGGTGGCAAATTAAATTCGGAGTTAAATTTTTGCCACAATGCTCCATCTTCAAAAAAAACAAAGCAACAGTCTGGCAAACAATGGGCTGCTCTGCATGCAGTCCCTGGAAAAATCAAGGAGCACACCTCCTTGGAGCACACTTCTGTGAGCACATGATGGAGAAGAAGGTGATTGGGAACATTCAGTATGGATTTCCCAAGGGTGACTCACACCTGACCCACCTAATTACTTTCTGTGGTAAAATGACCAGATTTGTGTATAAGGAAAGAGTAATATGTCAAATTTAGCAAGGCTTTTGACGCTGTCTACCACAATATTCATATATCCAAATTAAGATGTATGGTCTGTATGGCTGGACAACTGGATGTATAAAAACTGCTTGGACGTCAGGCTCAGAGGGTAGTTGTTAATGGGATGTATACAAGTGGTAAGGAGCTGAGTACTATCCTGTTTAACATTTTAATCAATCACCTGGAGGAGACAATAGCGTGCATTCTATCAAGTGTGCAGATGATGCCAGACTCGGATACCAGTAGTTACACTGGAGGACAGCGCTACCATCCCAGGGACCTAGACATGCTGGAGGGATGGGCTAGCAAGAACCTCACAAAATTCAGCAGGTGCAAATGTGAAGTCCCAAATCTGGGGCAGACTAACTCTGTGCAATGACTGAGGCTGGGGACTGTCTAGGAAACAGCTCTGCTGAGAGGACTTGAGGGCTTTGGTAGACAACAAGCTGAACATGAGCCAAGAGCATGCCCATGCAGTAAAGGCCAACAGTTTCTCAGGCTGTATTAACAGGAACATAGCCAGTAGATCAAGGGAAGAGATTATCCCCATGTACTCAACACACTTTAGACTACATCCAGTTTTGGCCTCCCTTCAATACAAGGATGTCGATAAACTGGAGCAAATTCAGTGGAGGACCACCTTCTGTTGAGGGCTAGATCACCGTGCCCTAGGAGGAGACGCTGAGGAAACTGGCCTTGTTCATCCTAGAGGAGAGAAGACTTCAGGGTGTGTGTCTAGTATCAGCCTACAAACAGCTACAAGAAGCTTACAGGAAGAATGGAGCCAGGCTCTTCACAGTGGTGCATGATGGGAAGACAAGAGACAACAGGCAGAGAGTTTCAGACTAGATGTAAAGAAATATTTTTTTCACTCCAAGGACAGTCAAGCACTGGATTGAATTTCCCAGAGAGATTGTGCAGTCTTCATTCTTGGAGGTTTTCAAGACTAGACAGCAACCCCGTGTAAGTTATAGCTAGCTGTGCTTTGAGCAGGAGGTGGGACTTGAGACCTCCTGATGTCCCTTCCAACCTACATTATCCTCTGTCTATTGTATGCCAGTACAATGGGCAAATTGGTTGGGGTAAATTAGATTTTTACTCAACCCTGTGATAATAGATATTGTACTTTCTGCTGCCAAAAGGGAAGTGGATGCAACTCTAATAGGAGTACTGGCAGTCAGCAATTTACACCTACTGGTGTAAAGCAGGATGGATCCAACCCATGCTGTGTGAGATGTACTCTGCATAACTTTTGTAGTTATAATTCATTACAACATTCTTACAAAAATTGTATTTTGGAAGGCACAAAGCTGATTCAGTGAAAAGGTAGGCATATAGATTGGACTGAATACAAAGGAATGCTCTGCTGTCTTTGTTACTCAAAGCAAAAATCACATTCTTTGAAGCAGATGGGCAGTAGTTAAGAGAAAATTCTTTCTCCCCTGCCAGTCACTTATCTATGTGTCCTGTGATTAGAATACAAATACTAGAGGAGAATAATCCTGACAGTATAAAAGTGTAATCTAATTCCATTAAACCTTAAATAGATATAATACTACTTGAGGGGAGACTGGGAGTAAGCAAACAAATGCGTTAATCTGCTGTGTCAACAATCTTCATTTCCTAAACCTTTGCCAAGTTATCATTCTGCTAGGAGATTCTGATATGCTGGGATTTAATAGCTACTGTTCTTATCAAAACCATACTTTAATACTTTGGAAACACATCTTAATCTTCCACTGTGCTGACTTCTAACACAGAATGAAGGGATATATCAATTCCTGCACATTTTGTGTTGCTTAGAACTAACAGTGCTGCTGGCTTTAGGCACGCAGAAATCCCTGAAACAATTTTTATTGATTTAGAAAGGAAAGTCATGGAAAGCATTCACAGAAGTTCTGAACTAAAAATCATCTGTAATAATAAGTTAAAAGTAGAGCAAGCTAGAGGACAACCCAATATTCTGACATTTCAAGTTTAAAAGACTTTACTTCCTTCTTCATCAGAAAAAATTCAAAGCAAAATGATGCTATGTATGTCATAGTTTTGTCTCTTTTTTCCCCCTCCCATTTCTTTCTCCCTTTCAATTTAAATGCCTAGGTGTCCAATGGTTAAAAATTTTACCAATATCAGAAGGTCTTCAAAGCATTTTTCAGAAAACAGGATGCTGCAACAAGAGCAAGTATCCCTTATTTAGAGGACTGTTGCAAAATGTATTGATTTATTAGAATGAATAAGAAAATTATGATGTATGGTGTCTAGTTTAACGGTATCCTGAAAAGAGTTTCTGGTTGCTGTTTCTTGGGAGTTCAGAAAAGGTAGTATTTGCACTGTCCCAGCAGACAGAGGATGTCCCCTCCATATCCTGAGCAGAAACAGTATATGCACGGTGGTGAATCTTGATTATTAGGATTTATAGTTGAGCATTGATGAAACTGGGCTATGGCTGACTTATAGAGTATGAAACCTGAGGAAAGATTTATTATTGGCTACATTGCATGTCTCTAAAGAGTGGGTTGTTCACAGAAGTGAACCTGAATTTCTATGCCATAAAGCCAGGTTTTACCTGAGGCTTAAAGATGACTCGAGGATGTTACAACAGGTTTTGAACTTCCTGTTGTGGTTTAACTCCAGACAGTGACAAAGAACCACACAGCCGCTTGCTCACACACCCCTCAGCTGTGGAATGGGGAGAGAATCCAAAGAAAGGCAAAACTCAACTCCTGGGTTGAGATAAAGGCAGTTTAACAGAACAGCAAAGGAAAGAGGAAAACAACAATAATATTGATAGAGGAATGTACAAAACATGATTAATGTACCACGACTCACCAACCAGACCTCCGAAGCCCCCAGCCCACTTCCTTGCTGTGATTTCTGCCCCCTTCCTCAGCCAGCTCCAGGGCTATAGACTGGGTATGGCTGCCAGATGGTATGGAATACTTGTGTCCTGTGCAAGTTCCTTGGGAAAGTTAACCCTATCCCCACCAGAACCAGGACATTTCCCTTTCCAAGAAGTTCTAGAAAGTGGTTTTCCCTGCTTGTAAGACCTTGAAATTACACATAGGAATGCAGAGAATGATGATAAAAAATAATTCTGATGAAATACATACAGCAGTTATTATGAAGAAATGGAGAGGCTTCACAAAGCAATTTCAAAAGATGTTTTTTTAAAATGCAGATGGATTTTTCATACATTTGCCTTTAGAACGGTTGTAACAGATAATAAATGTCCACAAATGTAACATTTTTCTTATGAAACCCCGATGCTGTGTATTATCCAGAAACCAGTCACAACCTCATGAAGTAATTTGGAAATGTGCATGAAACTCAGTTTGGAAATGCTATCAAAACTGTTTGTATTTCTCCTGTTTGTCTTACTAAATAGGAGCGAACTGATGCAAAGTACAGCATGATTTGATTCCTCTGTGATTTTTGTTACAGTTTTATCTCTTTCCTTTTGTTTTTGTAATCAAGACATGACACTTTTTTTCTAGGAAACAACCCAAGGCCTTAAAAAGAGAAAAAGTTGTGCATGTGTTTTTGCTAAAAAATCTCAGATGAAATATTGACATTTTCTTGGCAGACTACAGGTTCTGATCAAAGTGTGCAGCTTTCACAGTTTAATGTGCATGGTGTCATAATATATGTAGTAATATGAAGTTATGGACCTTAAAATTATAAGCAAAACCATATGCTTATATGTGTTTCATACATGGTGAAGAGAGCAACAAAGCTTAAATTGACTGCATTTTTTCCAATTTTGTTCTACTTCTGACTGTTTTATCTCAGGTTTGTAGAGGTTATTGGAAGTAGTCTGCAGGTAATTTTTGTAGTAAGGAGTGATAGATATTTCCTCTCAGTTTGAGAAGTGCCTTTTTAGTCTAGAAACTACAATATAAATGCAATAATAATAACAATGATCAAAGTAGTCAAAATGCAAGTCACAAGTCAAGTGTGAAAGTGGTAGGTAGTCTATTTGTATGTATTAATACTTTCTAGTTCAAAAACAGAGAAACAGGAAAATCAAAGTGCAGATGGATAATGAGGCATATGCACTGTGGCAGGAAGTTGTCACCTTTTAAAACTATTTGTCTTCTGTTCTAAGAGAAAACACGGTTGCTTTGTTTCTTATGCCTTTCCTTGACAAAGGTATAGTGTGTTTTTACACAGTTGTAAAGCACCTCTGCAACAGTTTAAAACTACGTACCTGTAATTTCTTATCCTTCTGGCCTTATGCAATGTCATTTTAAGAGACTTGAGGCAAGGACGGTCATCAATTACCCTGCTGTCTAAAACAGGCATGTTGGAAGACACCAGTCCTAACAACAACAACATGATGATCTTGAACATTTGTTTAAAAAAATCAAGCAGTAAACCATAAAATTGATAACCTTATTCTCTGCTGATCTGGACAAAGGGATACAGTGTACCATCAGCAAGTTTGCTGATGACACTAAACTGGGAGGAGTGGCTGATACGCCAGAAGGCTGTGCTGCCTTACAGCGTGACCTGGATAGGCTGGAGAGTTGGGCAGAGAGGAACTTAATGAAATTCAACAAGGGTAAATGTAGGGTACTGCATCTGGGGAGGAATAACCCCATGCATCAGTACAGGTTGGGGGCCTACCTCCTGGAGAGCAGCTCTGTGGAAAGGGACCTGGGAGTCCTGGTGGACAACAGGATGACCATGAGCCAGCAATGTGCCCTGGCGGCCAAGTGGGCCAATGGCATCATGGGGTGCATCAAAAGGAGTGTGGCCAGCAGGTCGAGGGAGGTCATCCTCCCCCTCTACTCTGCCCTGGTGAGGCCGCATCTGGAATACTGCGTCCAGTTCTGGGCTCCCCAGTTCAAGAAGGACAGGGATCTGCTGGAGAGGGTCCAGCAAAGGGCTACAAAGATGATTAGGGGATTGGAACATCTTTCATATGAGGAGAGGCTGAGGGATTTGGGTCTCTTTAGTCTGGAGAAAAGAAGATTGAGGGGGGATCTTGTTAATGCTTTCAAATACTTGAAGGGAGGATGCCAGGGGGATGGGAGCAGTCTTTTTTCAGTGGTGCCCATTGATAGGACGAGGGGTAATGGGCACAAGCTTGAACATAGGAAGTTCCATCTTAACATGAGGAGGAACTTCTTTACTTTGAGGGTGGTGGAGCACTGGAACAGGCTGCCCAGAGAGGTTGTGGAGTCTCCCACTCTGGAGACATTCAAAACCCGCCTGGACGCTGTCCTGTGCAACCTGTTGTAGGTGACCCTGCTCTGGCGGGGGGGTTGGACTAGATGATCTCCAGAGGTCCCTTCCAACCCTGACTATTCTGTGATTCTGTGATTCTGTGCTCCTTTTGCAGGGACCAATACCTCTGATAAAGGAAGACCCTAGCTGAATTAATGCTTTGTTTATATTATTAATCTTTCCAGGAAACATTTTGCTGCAAAGTTAAAAAAAAAGATTTGAAAGATTGCATGGTTTTGTCTTCAAGACTCTAATGTTCACTCTGGGATTTATGCTAATGTTATTAAGAATGCTTGCTATATATTCCTACTGGAATATTTATGTTATTTTCGATGTAGAATATCTTTAAAGACAAAGAAGGACAGTGTAAACCATAGCTGGTTTATTATGTAATTTAGACAGAGAAATGTTGAACTGACTCTGCCTTGTGTATTGTGCCATCTCTACAGAGCAAAGTGGCTTTAAAATGTTACCAAATGAGAATGGCCATATCTAAAGTCCAGGCTACATAGTTATAAATGATACTACAGGGCTCTAGAGAATCAAACCCGGCATTTTAAATGTCTAGTAATACTGATTTCCCTTGGCTTTATCACTGTGTGTAGAGATAAATCATTCTGCCAGCTCCAGTTGGAGAGTGCTAAAGAGGTTTCTTAATAAATAGATGGCTCTAACTAGAGCTGGTTAAATTATTCATTGACAGCAATTTATATGTGAGAATTGTAGCCCTTTATTTGGCTCACAAATTACCCACCACTTATTTGTAGTCATTTTTTGTTGTTATAATCAACTCATAAATAGGTCCTGATTTTGATTAGTTTGTTGCTGATATTTGCTCATATAGTTTGTTCCTATTTTCGATAGCATGTTCATGAATTGCCTGATGTAAGTACATGGCATTTGTATTCTGTTTTCTCATGGGACAAATTTAAGTAGAAGAAGCCCTTTTTTTCTGTTCACAAATGATCATTATGTCTTTATAATTACCCAGCTCTATTGGATAAAGACTATAAATAAATGTCCAGAGAACATACAGTGTGTGCACTTCTGTGCCGCCACTGGAAGTCAGAATTGCTGCAAGAAGCAGCTACTGGCTGAGGAGCGGCCATCTCTGCTTGCGTGGGAGTGAGACTAATGCACAGGCGAGGGAAGGAAACATTGGGAAGAGCTGGAGACAAAGTCTCAACCTTCCATTAAAAAGAGACCAGCTCCTCTTTATCATAGTGATGCTGAGCTTTCAAGTCCTGTTTGACTACTTTATGAACTTAGAATACTCAAATAGCTTTTCCTTTTTCTTTTCTTTTTTTTTTTTGTTTTTGAAACCTTTTTTTCCTGACAGGGAAACTAGACTTGATAACCCCTACATTCATTAATAGATAATTCTAATGCACAGAATGTGAGGCTGTGAGTGAAAGAGGTACATGGTACTCAGTGTTGTTCCTGCTGTCTTCAAAGCTGAGTTATCTATTAGCATCTAAGCCTATATTCAAATATCTTGTTTTGCCTCCAGTAGTGTGCAGTGCTGGCTAACAGGCTTGGTCCTAATTTTGAAAACAGCTGTTAGAATCATCCTTATTTCAGGAAAAAGCTTAACCTTTGAAGTGACTGTGTAACGCTTGCATGAGTACACAGTTAGTGTTCGGGACCCTTCCTGAGAGATGCGGGGAGGAAGCCTTCCCTTTGAAGGGACTTGGCTGTATCAGAACTTTACAGAAAGGATTAGGTAACTTGACACACTGCTGAGCATTGTGAACATCTTTAGAAAATTCTGCAAGGTCTTTTACTTTGTAAAAGCTGTTCATTTAAGGTGGACATGCATAAGAGTGACTCAATGAACCCCCCCTAAACCAAAGAAGAAAGTAGAACATTTAAGTCATGGGGAGAAATAGAAGTCCAAACCCTACATGAAACTCATCTTTGACACTAAAAAAAAACCCCAAAATTTTCTGTCACAAGCATGATGATATTGTATGTATGATATTTAGTGTGAGCTGTCAGTAAAGTAATCATTAAATTGGATATTCTCCTAAACTCCCATTTTTCTTAACATTTATGAGCTTTTTCATTCTGCAGCCTTTTCCCCAATAAACCTCAATGCATCCAAATGTTTACAACTAAGCAAATACAAGCAGTGTCACTAGTAGTCAGTGGGGCTTTTCCCCAGTAGTATTTGTGGATGTTTTTAACTTGTGTTTACCCAGCTCTGGTCATGGGACATGGCAAATCTTCATAAGGTAAATAATTTCTCGGTTAAGATATGCCTTATTAACTTTGTTCTGTGACTTTTAAGTCATCAAAATGTGGGATGTGTTATTCCAAATACCGTGGCCTTGGTGTGAACAGTTCAGTAACCTGCAGGCTGATTAGGTTCCATGTGCAAGTCATGGGTAAGGTTGAGCAGAGGCTCACTTGTCTACAGCTTCATTCTTCTAGTTTTTATCTATTTTTATTTTTCTTTCTTATCCTATGAATCTTGGAAATTTGGTTCTGCAACTGCACATCTTCAGGAGGAATAGGAATGGCAACAGCCAACATAGTGGTTAGATCACTTGCCTGGGAGATAAAAGCTGATTTTTAACTAAAGCTGTGTGAGATTTCATGGTTATTGCCAGATGTCCTGACTCCTAGACTATTATGTAAAGAATATAATATAATATAATCATATTGCATGTTCTTAATCATATTACATATCTATTCTATACTATGACTGTTACTGCTTTAATGTCCTAGAGTAGTGAGATTAAGTTCTTCTGGTGAGGGATTTTTAGGTTCATGTCTCTAATCCCAACTTTGCTTCTGCCTTTTGTCCATTTACTTCCTAATTTACTTTAGATAGAAAGAAATCAGCATCATTCATTCCTTCTGTATTTCTGAACAAAAGCCGTGCTTTATGCTGAAGTTGCTGCTGAAGTTCCATGCACATCATACTGGATTTGTACTGGATATATATACTGGATTTGGCTCATCTGGGGACTGAGGTATAGAGGCATGTACTATGCAAACTGAAAATGAGTTTGAGTGGAGGATAGTCCCTGAAACATTCTAGTCAGCCAAGTTTATGATGCTTCTGAATCTATACAGTACTCAGTTGTCTTTCTGACACTTCCAATGAAAACAGCCACATATGACTCAGTTAAGAAATCAGGCAAGGTTTACTGTGGGTCATTATCTGAGAAGTAGTTTTCTCCACTTGTGCATGTAAATGCTTCTTTGATCTAGGCACTGGAAATTTTATGCAGTGGAAAAACACTGTCATATTCATAGCATGTGTTAGGTAGTACAAAGTATTTATTATTGTGGTGGCACGAAGGCAGGCAATAAAAAGTAATAGGAGCAGTAAGCACTCCCTATCTGGTCAGATCCAATCAGAGTTAATACATCTCAACTTTGGGAGACTGGCAGGGATCCAGGGCCTGTATTCAATAGTGATTTTATCCTTTGTGTACGCTGTGGCATTCTTCACTGCTGCTCTGTGACAGATAGCAAGCCGTAAATCATAAGAGCCATTTCATCTTGTGATTAATATCTATGTTTATTATCTACTCTACAGCTTTAGTTAGAGGTTACATGTTTCTTTAAAGGTTCTCATCTCCACTATTCAAAAAGTCCAGTCCTGTCTACTGGTTAAACATTTTAGCAGATCTCTCCAAAATTGGAATGTTTTATTTTCCTAAGAAGCAGCTTCTGGGAAATTAATATAGACTTTTTGTTTGTTTGTTTCATTGTTAATTGTCTTACCAAGTGGCAACCTTATAGTTTTATTTCTTTCTCTTTTCAGAATCCAGGATATCAAAATTACGCATCTCTTGACAGGTGTAGTGTTTCCCGTTCAGAACCATAAGAATTCTTGTGTCATCTTTGCCTCTGGGCTCCAAGTTTTGTGTGTGTATTTGTGACTTTTAGTACAGTAAAAGCTGGATGTTGCCTGTAAAAGTGGCTGTAACTGCAATATATTGCCACATGGGCATTATCTAGAGTATGTGTTACTCACATGTAGCTCTTGATAGTGGATCCATTTAGTTATCTTCTAACTGTCATTAGGGAGTAAAATTTTTTCATGTTTGAGAATAAAAGAGTGTTGCCAGTCACACTCTTCTCAACCACCTGTGTCTGAACTGCAGCCTAATTTGTCCTAATTTATGTCTGTAAGTACAAGCTAGATAGCTCACTTTAAGTACAACCTTAAGTACAAGCCTAAGCAATCCTTACATAATTGTTTCTTATGATAACGTGTTGGTTGATTTAAAAGGAGAATTCATATCCAATGGACCAAAATATTTGTGACTTCACAAATAATCTATTGTGATTCTTGGTAAAGGCAGTCTCATAGCACATGCTCACAGGTTACTGTGTACATTGGCAGAATCTGTTTGATTCAAATACAGTAACTATGATCAAATATATACATCTTGTTTTGGCTGTAGGTTTGGTGCACCAGTATAGTCTCGATATTCTATTTCAAACCTCACATTGTTGAAGTGCATTCCTTTTCTGAGCTAGAAGAATGTGTCTTTTTCCATGCCTAGTTACTTCACTCTGATGCAAGACAAAAAAATGTTATACTGACCTTTGAGAATGCTTGCTTCATTTGTCATGATCCTTGTAAATATTTTTTATTACTGAGTAACTTTATAGACAGAACTTGGGTAAATTAAATACAAATTCAAAATGAGATTATTGCTTGGTAAGATCAAGGACTTTGTGCTTGATGTTCTTACAAATCATGCCTTTTCTCTATATTGTCTACATGAGATGTTCTGATACCTCCACCAGGAAGAAAAAGATTAAAAATGGGGGGTATTAGAGCCAAACTTGAAATTGTTGTCAGTCACCTATTTGCCAAATACTGAGAAACTTTCTGTTTTCAAACTCATTAAAACCTATCTAAAGATTTTAGGCTGTAGTTTTAACCACATCCTCTCTGTATGAATAGCATTTCTTAAACCAATGTCAGTTTCTAAAGTATTGTTATGTGTTTGAATTCTCACATTTTAATAGAACTTTCTGAAGGATATAAATGGTGATACTTGGTATGGGGACGTGATCAAGTAGCCACACCTTGAGCTAATCTGATACACTTCCATGGGATTATGCTCTGCAGTGAGCACAGCAACACAAGAAAGAAAGGTCACTCTGTTGATACAGTGATCTGGATAGTAGCAGCACTTATATAGGGTATATAATCATAGAATCATTTAGGTTGGAAAAGACTTTTAAGACCATCAAGTCAAACCATAAACCTAACGCTGCCAAGTCCACCACTAAACCATGTCCCTAAGTGCCAGATCCACACATCTTCTAAATACCTCCAGGGATGGTGATTCCACCACTTCCCTGGGCTGCCTCTTCCAATGCTTGATAACCCTTTCGGTGAAGAGATTTTTCCTAATATACAATCGAAATCTCCCCTGGTGCAACTTGAGGCTGTTTCCTCTTGTCCTATCACTTGTTACTTGGGAGAAGAGACCAACCCCACCTCACTACAACCTCCTTTCAGGTAGTTGTAGAGAGCGGTAAGGTCTCTACTCAGCCTCCTTTTCTCCAGGCTAAGCAACCCCAGTTCCCTCAGCCACTACTTACAGGACCTGTGCTCTAGACCCCTCACCAGCTTCGTTGCCCTTCTCTGGACACGCTCCAGCACCTCTATGTCTTTCTTGTAGTGAAGGGCCCAAAACTGAACACAGTACTTGAGGTGCAGCCTCACCAGCACCGAGTACAGGGGGAACGATCACTTCCCTAGTCCTGCTCACCACACTGTTTCTGATACAACTCATGTAGAGCCGAAGTTTAATTCCTCTTGGGCTTCCAAGTTCAAAGCCTTTTTTTACACTTCCTTGTTGAAAGCTTGATGCAGGAGAAAAGGGGTTGCTGTGTGCTGCCTGAAATTCCCTAAGGACATGGAACACCCCTACTGCTTGCAGGGCGTAAAATCACATCAGAAGCTGCTGAGAGTAAGGAAGAGGTGCTTTTCACAGGCTCAGTATATTGCTTATCTCTCTCCCCCCTTTCCCAGCTCTTTGATATTATTCCTCACTGGTGTATGTTAACATGACTTTCAGAGACTTCATGATTTTTCTCAGCTGCAGCTGAGACTTTTCTGTCTTTAGTTCAACTATCTCCTATACATCATGGGAGAAGGTAACAGACGGTCACTAGTTTTAGTTGTCAGCAAATCAAGTCAGTGTGCAAGAAAACAGCATAACAAAAGAAGTTTTAAATCTTCAGTAGGAAAAAGTACCTGTTAAAGTATCTATACTAAGATCTTGTTGTAGCTACATAAAACAGTTTTTCAAGTTTTAAGTTTTTTCCTGTTAGATGGTATTAATGTTCTGAATACCAGTTTCACATATGAAGTCTTAAGAGAGAGAAAGCTGACAATTGAATACAGATCTCACAAATCTCCAAACTGATCCATAGGAACAGTTTCTTTGTTAAACCTTTTATCATTGAGAACTCATTAAATGAGATTGCAAATAAAAGATCATGAAAAGATAACACTTCAAAAAGTCATAAAATAACTTCTGCTTTGTATCATATAAATAGACTCACACAATCATAGGATCATAGAATGGTTTGGGTTG
Source organism: Ibidorhyncha struthersii (assembly GCA_013398815.1). Taxonomy (NCBI): domain Eukaryota; kingdom Metazoa; phylum Chordata; class Aves; order Charadriiformes; family Charadriidae; genus Ibidorhyncha; species Ibidorhyncha struthersii. Next base: position 1,145,276 of record VZSZ01002521.1, on the reverse strand, counting down.
GAAGGGACCTTAAAGATCATGCAATCCCCCTGCCATGGGCAGGGACACCTTCCACTAGACCAGGTTGCTCAAAGTACCATCCAACCTGGCCTTGAACACTTCCAGGGATGGGACCTCCGCAACTTCCCTGGCCGATTTGTTCCAGTGCCTCACCACCCTCAGAGTGAATTTTTTTTCCTAATATCTATTCTAAATCTATCTTCTTCCAATTTGAAGCCATTCCCCTTCATCCTATCACTACATGCCCTTGTAAAACGTCCCTCTCCAGTCTTCTTGTTGTCACCCTTCAGATAGTGGAAGGCTGCTATGAGGTCTCCCTGGACCCTTCTCTTCTCCAGGCTGAACTCTCTCAGCCTGTCTTCATAGCAGAGGTGCTCCAGCCCTCTGATCATCTTTGTGGTCCTCCCCTGGACCTGCTCCAACAGGTTCACGTCCTTCTTATGTTGAGGGCTCCAGAGCTGGACACAATATACCAGGTGGGGTCTCAGGAGAGCAGAGCAGAAGGGTAGAATCACCTCCCTTGACCTGCTAGCTCCACTTCTTTTGATGCAGTCCAGGATACGGTTGGCCTTCTGGACTGCAAGCGCCCATTGCCAGCTCTTGTTGAGTTTCTCATCAACCGACACCCCCAAGTCCTTCTGCTCAGGGCTGATCTCAATCCATTCTCTGCTGAGCCCTTATTTGTGTATGGGATTGCCTTGGACCACATGCAGGGCCTTGCACTTGGCCTTGTTGACCTTCATGAGGTTTGCAGAGGCCCACCTCTCAAGCCTGTCCAGGTCCCTCTGGATGGCATTCCTCCCCTCCAGTGTGTTGACTGCACCACACAGCTTGGTGTCATCGGTAAACTTGCTGAGAGTGGACTCCATCCCAACATCCATGTCACTGACAAAGATGTTAAACAGCACTGGTCCCAGTTCCAACCCCTGAGGAATACCACTCATCACTGCTCACCACTCGGACATGGAGCTGTTGACCATAATTCTTTGAGTGCGACCATCCAGCCAGTTCCTTATCTACTGGGTGGTCCATTGGTCAAATCCAAGTTTCTCCAATTTAGAGACCAGGATGTTGTGTGGAACGTTGTCGAATGCTTTGCACAAGTCCAGGTTGATGACGTCAGTTGCTCTCCCCTTATCCACCAGTGCTACTTCAGAGGATGTGGAGTTCTTTAAAGAGTAAAGAGCACAAGCCAACTTCCTTGCTCCAGAGCTCAGGAAGCAAGAAGAAGCCAGGACTGCCTCAGGTGCACTCACAGAGCTCTCTCACGCTCCTGTTTCCCATTGCTCTTCCCAGAGAAAGTTTCTGTACAGCTCCTCTTATCATTTTACCCACTCAGACTATGTCTACACCACTAAATAAAAAAGGTCCAGGAAATAAGCTTACACATGACACACTTGGTCATCTGCATGCTGTTGATTGCAACTCTTTGAGTGCGACAGTCCAGCCAGTTCCTTTTCTGCCGAGTGGTCCATTGGTCAAATCCATGTCTCTCCAACTCACAGACCAGGACGTCATGCAGAACGGTGTTAAATGCTTTACATAGAAGTATGTACCACAGACTGGAATGTCAGTAAGTGGGTTTGTATCATCTGTAGCCTGTCAAGGAACTATGGCTGCTATGGTTTTTACTTATAGGTGTTCTAAAGATACATGTTACTGCTGACTAAGTTGAGGACAGGAACTGTTATGGAAAGCTTCAGGTCCTCCAAATTGGACAAAATTTTATTAACTTGCGTCTTATGTCTTTCAGTTTTTGACAAGCTGAAAATCTCTTATAAGGTTGAAAATGGAATAGAAGTAGTAAATAAAGGTGTGAACAGTGATCATGATTAATGAAAAATACATATGTTTTGAGGCTCTTGAAAGTATGTTGTTTCCCTTGTCAGACAGGAAGAAACATCTGTTTTAGAGCTACAGACGGTAAAAATTTGTCATTAGTGTATATGAGCTCCAATCTAAGCAAGCTGAGAAAAGGGTTGATTTGGTTTGATATTCTTTATTTGTGAAGGTAACAGGCCTAATTGATTTGGAGGCTGGACCATGTAATTCAGCATGTGTTTTGTCGTTTAGCGTGGGGTTTTGCATAAACTTTTAGAAAAGACCAAGGGAGAAGGAGTTAAAAAAAGAGATTTCAGTTTCAGGTGTCAGCAGCTTCAAGTTTCTAGACATTGTCTTTCCAAAAAAAGGCATGCTGCTTTGATTTAGCTGCTAGTTGCTTTGCATTTTAGTTTCAAATAAATCTGGGTTTCCCTTTAGAACTTGAGTTTTATATTTATTTGAAAAACTTTGAATGAACCTGACTAGAGCTGGAATTAAATTCTAATTTGACATAAGAGACGTGAAGTGGCCACTGGGGGACGGTACACAAATTGAACTATTTTCTAAAATGTAATATTTTTTTGATTCATAAGACACACTGCTAGTGGAAACTTTCATTGTACAACAAACATAAAATCTGTTGTACTTTAAGGAGCAGTAGATGTTTTCTCTATTAAAGCTGGTATTTAACTCTTTGCATGGTAATTAATGGAAGAAGCCTTAAATATGTCCTTGATGCTTTTGAGACATTGTCATATATGGGAATTAAGTCTACAGGGGATGGAGTTGTTCTGAAGAATGCAATATGTTTAAGAAGCTTTCTCTGGAAAACAGTAAAGAGACGATTGAGATGATAGTTGTCCCAGTTTCCATTGATAGATACATTCCAAAATTGTTGTATTTGAAAACTGAAACTAAATTTCTTTTTTTTGGGGTGGTGGGGGTGAGTTTAGTCTTCAATAATTGTTGGGCAGTGTTTGTCATTAACCTGCATGTTCTTCTATCCTACCAAATACATGGCTTTGTTTGAAGAAAGCTCTTTATTTTGGAATAACTAGTATGTAGATCAGCCTTTTTTTATTCAAATGAGTCTTTGAATCAGTAGTTCTAGTTCCTGTATAGAGTAGTCCATAAATATTACCTTCATAAAATAACTACATATTAAATTTTGACATACAGCCATGAGAAGCTCCTTTAGTTGCAGAGATACAACTGAATTTCTCTTGGAATAGCCACCAGGGCATTAAGAAGCCTCTCTTGCTAATCATTTCAGAAAGTATGCAAATAGATTGTGGCTAAAATTGCACCTTTCAGATTCTTAATCTTGGCAAATGAGTTAAATAACCTCTCCTGCATAAAAGCCTGGGGAGGTGTAATGGACCATCATACCTCCTTTGTTGGCAGGCATTATCAACGATGTACTTCATTTCAGCTTTAATTCAAATTAATTTCCAGTACTGTAAGGAAGCACATCAATATTTACTTGAAATGTAATAGGAAAGAGGGAATAAGAAGGAGTCAGAGCCAAAGATAAAGAAGGTAAATCTAAAATATTGTGCACACTTGCTTTTTATAGACTGTCTTTCAAAACTGCTGCTGTTACATCCAAGAATTGAAAAACAAAACCAAACCAGATTGCAGAAATACAAGGAGTTTTACCCAGAGGAGAATATTTTAATGTAGGATTTTTCTACATTTTTCTGCTGCTGCTTCCAAAACTCTCTTCAAAGAAAGAGCCGAACTTTTCCTATTTCCTAAGCATGATAGTTAACTAGCTATTCTGGGCTTTGAAACTGTTACACACTAAACACTGTGTGCTATAACTGTTGGTATATAATTTAAAGCTATCTTTTACTAAAATATATTAAAATTATATATGTACCATTTTAACACTTCTTTTTTCTTTCTAATTGTCAAGTCACCGGACAACTGAATGTCTAATTGTACAATTGCTATAAACTGTGTGTAGTTTGACAGGAAGCAGGAATTTTTGATTGATTAGTTGTGGAAGCTGCTTTTCCTTAAATTTGGGAGTCTTTGGTTCCCTGCTTATATTTGTAAACTTTTCTCTTTCTACTAAACATACCAGCAGACCAACAATGACTATATTTGTTCCCAGACTTCCCTAAAAGCTTTTAAGCTGTAAAATGATGTGCTCTTATACGGCCAAGGATTCTTAGATTATTATTACTCTCTAGCAATGGCAGAAATACATAAACAACCTCTGAAATCCAAAGCCCTNCCCCCCCCGGCCTTTTCTTTCTGGAGTAGACCTAGAACTAGAAAGGACCTGTTTTTATGTTTACTTCACATAGGGCCAAAAACTCCAGGACCAAACCTATTCACTCTTTTGGGCTAAGGTCTCACATAAGAAAGCTGCTCAAACCCCAGAATGTAGCTTTCTAAAAAAATGTAACGTCTTATTCTACTTATAAAGTCCAATTTCTTGAGACACATTGGTGATGCTGTAATGATTCAGCTAAAAAAATATAGCTCACTTGGTAGATTATGTAGATTTTTAGTTGTTTTCCATCCTTGCAACTGTAAGTAATCTAAGAAGTTCAGTTAGGGCAGGCTCACTTCTTGGTGGTCTGTGTATATTTCCTGCAGGTGACAGAAAACAATTAGTATTTATTTTTGTTCCAGGTTTTCAGTGGTATTAATACTAGCTTTTATAGTAGCCAGTTTGTCACGTGGATTGCTGTTCCTTCAGTTAATGAAATTTAATTAAATGTCCATGAGAATGATTTGTGAGTTTTCCAGGTTGCTTGCATACTTTTGTCTCCAACGGTATTCTATGATGGAGTAAGGAAAACTAATATACCTGAGGAAGGGAGAGCTTAAGCTTTTCTATTTCCTGTGAGTAAGTAATGGCAAAGAGGGTAACCAACATTTCATTTATTCTATTTAGTGTTTAAAAATAAGTCTCCATATTAAAAGGGCAGAACAATTTACAGCATTTCTTGGGGAGATGCAACAAAATTCTTTTTGTATTTCTAGCTACAATATTTGTTAGAAGCTTTTGTTATACAGTTACACAATTACCTTTTAAATCTAATAAATGTGCTTTATATCTGTATTTCTGTTAATATCCACCATTATCTTGTTATCATCATGATGATAATGAGCTGTAATAGCAAGGCAATCACAGTAGTTTATTGTTGAAATTCTTCATAAGCTTAGCACAGTTTTTATTCCCAGTCGAGTCTGCAAAACAGAACATGTTCAGATTTTTAACCTCCATTTATGACAGAAACTTGTCGAAAAATCACATCATATATATTTTATTATACCAAGAAATATATTAAAAGTAGAGAAAAAGAACAAATTAACTAGGACACTGACCAGATTGTTCAAACAGTGGTTTAATTTCAGAGAGACAAACTATGAACATGTAAACCAGCTCTAAAAATAAAAATTAAAAAAAAAAAGAAATTTGTGCCTCAATAAAGCATCAGAGTTCTATATTTATTTTTGAGGTTCACTTTTTTTCCCCAAAGAAATAATGGGTATATATTTTTAAGTCAAACGATACTCTTTTTGTTTTCTGTATGATTGTACAGGTACTACATTTACCCATAATACATTTTTAATTTTTAATGCAAAAGGATTGAAGCTCAGTCTTTGCTTGTCCTTTAAGCTGTAGTATGATTAAAAACCCATTTCTGTAAATCAAGGATAAATACATATCTCAGAAACCTGGCGGTAAAAGATAAATTAAGTTACAGAGAATGGTTATGTTATCTTATCTTCTAAATATGCCCTTGCTTTAAACCAAATTGTACCCCATCCCCATATGGGAAAACAGATTATAGCAAAGGCTTTAATTATCCATATTCTACTGATGATTTAACTAATTTTAAAGTTATTTTTAGGAAGGACAAAAAGAGCATGTTTTAAATCCTCTCATACTCTCTGTGCCATATACATCTTTTCTGGTTTTCCACAGATTGCTAAATTGGGCTTTCCCTTTGCAGGCTCAACGAGCTGATGTATTAGCTGCTCCTGTGTCTTTTTTTCTGTGTTGAGCACACTTAAGCCCTTATGCAACCTAATACTTTCGTGTCATTGGAATATTTTTGTGCTGTTAGCCAAACGCACGTTCTGCTTTGTGGTAGAGCTTTGTTTCAGTTCCTGTGGTGGAGGAAAGCAAAGACTGATGATACTTTTTTTTGCAGTGACAGGATGTTTATCAACCACCTTGGGCTTTCTTTGATTTTCTACTATTATACGTTCTGTACATCAATTTTATGTCTGGTATTTCTGTTTATTCTTCTGAAAGACCTCTGCCTTGAAGACAACTCTAATACCCTATTTTTTTCTGTTTCTATGGTGTTTAATTAATACCAATGTTACATGATGAATGTAAACACTGTTTACATACAGATATGGATAATATCTAAAAGAAATTTAACATTAACAGATTTTTTTCTTTAATTTCAGCAGTCTTAATACTCCGAATGCTTCTGGTTTCCCATTGGAAAAATAATTTGTATACAACAAATAATACGCAAAACCAGTGTATAATGGACAAAATCAAAAAAGTTAATGAATATAATTTTCCAAAATCTATTTCAAATTACACTTGAAAATATGTGTAATTTGTATCCATTTCAACTATACTGTAAAACTACTCTTCTCCCAAATATCCATCTATTAATTTTAAACTTTCTTTAAAACAAAAAAAAATTATTGTTATGTTGACAGATTGTTAGAGGTGTCAATGAGTTTGTCTTCACATGCTATAATATACGTAGAGCAATGTATTTCTTGCACAGGTGGTACCTTATTCAAGCTCAATTACAAATGTCACCTAAGTATGTAATATAGCTTTAGCTCCCATTTTCTGTCTTGCACTGACTGCCCAGTTCTTCCACGTTGACCACATTCTTTCATATGCTTAGAATGTACTGCTTTTCTAAACAATATTTTGTGGGGAAATTTCAAAGTAGGCCTTTATTTTCATTGACTATTCTTAGTTTATAATTTGAAGTCAGTTTTGCTGTTCCTTGAGTTTTTCTTGGTATGTGTGAGATTTTTCAGGTCTGTAAAGGCACATTATTGTGCTCAGAAAGTATAGAAATACTTGTAAAGTCACAAACATAGGCATACAACTGGCCTGAGGATATATTTGAGACTATTGCAAGTTTCTTTTGCTGGCAACTCATATAGTTTAGAAGGCACCAATGACTTTTTTTGCAATGTTACAGAAAGATGGTACTGTAGGCTTCTCCTCTGAAAAACATTGATTTCGATTCTGTGTTCTGATGCTGGTTCAGTTGCTTTCTGGAGACTAACCCTCTCTCCACGGTTCTACGCTAAACTACAATAAAATCAAGATTAAATTAGTTTTTGTTTCTATTGTGGTTTAACCCCAGCCAGCAACTAGGACCACACAGCCGCTCGCTCACTCCCTGCCTCCCCCTCCAAGTAGGGGAAGAATAAGAGGGAGAAAAGGAGGGGAAAGGAAGAGAAAAAAAACCACATGGGTTGAGATAAAGACAGTTTAATAGAGCAGTAATGGAAGAGGAAAAAAATAATCATGACAAAAGAATATACAAAATAAAGTGATACAATACCACCTGATGATCAATTGCCCAGCCCGTCCTGAGCAACAATCACAGATCCCTGTCCCCCAGCCAACCCCCATTTACATACTGATCATGACCTCTATGGTGTGGCCAGCTTATCCTGTCTGTGCTCTCTCTCAACTTCTATGGGAATCTGAAAAAGTCCTTGAGTAAAGAAAACACCACTTACCAACAACTAAAGCAATATGTGTTATCAGTGTTTATTCTCATACTAAATCCAAAACACAGCAGCTACTAGGAAGAAAATTAAGTCTATCCCAGCTGAAATCAGGACAGTTTCACTGTCAAATACGGCAAGAGTTAAGACTGAAAGTGCTTCCCTCCCAGAAAGGAATAGGTAGAAGGTTTTTCACTTCTTTTAAAGAAGTGAAATGGACTTACTTTGATATTGCCTCATTTTGGATGATTTGTTAAAGATATTTTTGCTTGAAGAATGCAGCAATATTTTGTAAATATAATAGCTCATATAAATATTTATTCTTCTCCATAGCAAGAAGTTGCTACAGCTTCTTTGAGTTTTCTTATTTCTGTTAGGAAACTCAAGAAATTACAGATTTATTAGTTTGTTGCATCTGCCATTTGTTCATTTTCTATTCTTCTTTGCAGGTGTCACCATAGATGAATGATTTCAACCACAGTCTTGCAGTGTTCTTCATTGCTGGCTGTGCTTTATACCATTTACATCTTAAACTTTGCTTTTCTGTTTTAGACATCATCCTCTGATTTTGTCCCATTATCATTTTGTTCGCTACAGACTCTATTGCCTCAAGCTTGTCTCTGCAACTCCGTCTTGGGTTTTCCATTCAGTTCTTCATAGTCTCCTATGCATTACATAGTGATATTTCAACTAGAATTTTTCTTTCCTCTTCATCTTCATTCACAGGGACTAGATTTCTAATGTTCCGTTGCTGGTTTTGCAGGTCTCTCTAAAAGTATCACAGTACAAATTAACAAAGCACATTATTTACTCATTCTGGCCAATGCCATTATCTTTTACTACTCCTGTATACACTCGGTCATCCTTAAACCAAGGCTGCCAGGTGTCTGGATCTATTCCAGCATGTCTTGCTTATGCTCACCATGTGAAGACGCCTTTCCTTTGAATTCTTAAATAGCTGTTGGACTCGGCCTTGACATTTGTGATGAAACTGGAACTTTCCCTGTGTCCATAGCAATAAAGTTACATCCATTAGGAAGGTCTGTGTTTACTATTCTTCTTAGCTATTTCTTGGCAGAAGTGGACAGTTAGTTTGATTATAAAGTAAATATTGACTTGAAAGATTTTGACAGGTCTAAAAACATTGGTGCCCCAGAGCCATATTCAAGACTCATTTTTTTCCCTACTTCGCTCTTTATTCTGCTCTGCAATGATGGTGTGAAAATGGCTGAACAACAACACTTTTGAGGATGGGACTTTTACAAGTTCTTTATGAAATCTGCAATCTTTGCTGGAGGCCGGATGCATCATGTTGCACACGTTGTAGCAGAATTGGAAACACTGGAGCTAAGAACTTGGGTTTTGAAAGTACCGAAGCAATGGCTATGATTTTCTGTTGCAAGGAAGCCTGGTATAGCCAGTATTACATGCTAGTATAGTTTGAGGAGGTTGATACCTACATACCCTTGCTACGTACCATAGTCTGATGAACACAGCTGCGAATTCAATCTATATCTGTCTCAAAGTTGCAGAATAAAAACAGATCCTCACCCTCATTTGGGCTCCCAGGTGGCCTGTGCCACATCGGAGTCATAGGCAGGAGGAATTTAAAGCGACGAGGACAGGTTATAGAAGGTCAGAAGTAGGAGAGTTTACTGAGGCAGAGGTAGATCTCAGATAATGTTTTATTCCTTTTTACTGAACTTGCATATGGCCCATATTGCTGCTGTGAAGGGTAGTGTTTCTTGCTAATAATCTGTGGGATCTCTGGCACTACTTCTTTACTTAAAGCCCAGTCATTTATGACTTTTGACATTTCTGTATGAGTGCTGATCCTCTTAGACAACAAATGGGAAAGGTCTGATTTGGGAGATGCTGAAAGAAAGCAAAAGGAAATGGGAGGAACAGAGACTGTATGCCAAGACAAGAAGGAAGACAGCTGTCCTGGGAAGGCATTAGTGCTGCAGTTCTCAAAGTGAGAATATTTTATTTCGTTCTAGGGTAATATGCTGCTGTGACTGTATTCTCCAGGTCATAGACCTGAACATAAAAAAAAATTTAATTCTACCCTCTACAATACACAAATTTACTGAGGAGTAAAGAAACACAAAGTGTTTGGGTTTGATCATATTTTCTTGTCCAAAGCTCCACTTCTAAATTGAATGTGTACGTAGGCATGGGGGAAGGGGGCTTCCAGTCACGTATTTTTTTTCTTCTTTTATCTTTGGGGAGGTGACAACAAGTGACTCAGTCTGTAGATGCCAGAGCTGGCATAGTGGCAGGAAGGAATATTAGTCTTTACGAGAAGCACGTGCTGAATGCATACCTGATTTTTGTCTCATGCAGGAAAAAGATGGCAAGCCAAATGCAATGTATCATGAATCATACTGAATATGTTGACTGCCAGTTAGACAAGTGATATAGAGTTGTACTAACTGATCTATAAAGTGATACCAACTCGTTTACACGTATATGATCTCACAGCTTCGTCTTTTCTTCCTCTTAGTACATTTTTCCAACTTCTGTCCTCAAAAAAATGATTTGTTTTTTTCATTCAGTGACTAAATAATATAGCCACTGATTTTTTTTTTTTTCCTGGGCACTTCTCAGTCCATATTTTGATCTTGAAATTTGCTGTAATTATAGTTGAGATTTTGCATCCAACAATCAGCAGTGGAAACACTGCTTGGTACATTCGTCAGTTGAGCTGTTTATTGCTTAATTGTGAGACAAAACTGACTATTTGCAAAGGTTCAGTTGATTTTTGAATATAACTCTAGGTTGTTTGGAAAAAAGTGGTAGTCAAATTAGAAATATTCTGATATCAAAAAAGTTAAATTTTAATGAAAATTAAAATTGTCATTTAATAAAAGCTTTTTTCTAACAAATACTCTTACATACAGTAAATCCTGAAAAGCTTGTCTATACCAAGAAAGGAGAAAAATGTAAACAGTTGTATGAAGTGATTATATTAAGAATTGAGATGTCAGTCAGAAGACTTCAACATGCAAGCATGACCTGTTTACGTTTAATATCTTGTTATAGACAAAGGGGAATACACTTCATATATTGAGCTAAGCATTTATGGCTCATCTAGTTAGTTTTGACTGTCTGATAATAAAATTAAGTCCATATTATCTACTTAGTAAAGTTTTGTTAATAATATGGTTAAAATCTTATACATCAACTTCCTACTAACATCATCTGTTAGTTGGTTTTATGGTCCCCCTTCCAGTACTTCTCCAGGTCTTCCTCAGGACAGGGGAAAAGACTTTAACAATAATTGGCATCTTGGTTTCTCCACCTCCTCTTTGGTTTTGGAGTCTGCTTGAGGCTACTTTTTTTGTATTTTCTTAAGGTTGCTTACTTGCTGTTCCTCACCACTTCCCAGGCAAAGTCTGGGAGCCGCATGCTGCCCTCCCCCAGCCCCATCACCCCAGAGGGGCTGTTTGTCCGGCAGTGACTACATACGGGTGCCAGCCCCCTGCCCGGGGTGCTTCCAGAGCAGGGGAGCCACAGGCACGTGGCCACCAGGCAATTGCTGTCACGGCTAAACCAGCTCTTGCCAAGGCAGGGCCAGACACATGCGGAGATCCTGCGCTGCCAGCTGCCCACCAAGCTCTGGCCTTGTGCTAGCGGTGGCAAAAAACATATTTACTGGGCTGCAGAACAGAGTATCCCAAACATTTGTCTTGCAATTCTTACTGACTCACAAGAGATGTCACAGTCTTTTGAGACATCACATGAGTAAGAGCTGATCTCAGTATGTATTTGCAGTGTTGGATGTTTAATATTTACTATTGCTGGCACATAGAAAATTGCATATGCCGTTTTGGTCAGAAAGCTACCTAAAATATTTATCAGTGTGAGAATGTGGTTCTTTGTGTTCAGAACAAATGCTCTTTGGTATTTTTAAATTATTTAAAAACTTTGCATGAGTGAATCAGAAATTTTATCAGTTGTCTGATACTGGTTTGTGATGCTTAACTGTCTTTGCATAGAAATCACAATAAGAATAGAATTGAAGATTAAATGCTAAAAGATAGGATTTTTCAGAGGTCAAAATACAGATAAGTAAGAAGAAGGTACGCAGCCTTGTTTTATTGTTATATTCACCTAAACTCAATTAAGACCTGCAGATATTCATGTATATGTGCTTTATTAAATGAGTGCGATGTATATCTAAACCCCATAGTTTTTAATACATACAATTTTAAAACAGACTGGGGCAATGATGAACTTTATTGCTTTTTGAACTGCTTTAAATATAGTAAAGTGTAGTACAATCTGGTAAACTGAAATCAGTCACCCTTGCTGTGAATGTGCATTTATAATAGCCAGACTTTGAAAGCTTGTTTTATAGTGATTACTGCTGTGAAGTCTGTTTTGCACTAATACAATTATTTTTTACTTTATTACATCACATAGAAAACTTTAATGGCTGTTTTCAAGCTCTTTTCACTGTACTATAAGAAATTTAGGAAACTCCAGTCAAAGTACTCCCACACTGAGTGTGGCTTCTAAGATTTCATTGAAAACATCCGGCATGGGACAAAGGTTTGTTCACTGAATGACACCAAGCGGGTAGAATTGCTAGTATGATTATTAGCAACTCGTTTTCCTCTTGCTTTTGCAGACTACGGCACTATTAAGAAAGTACTTGCCCCAATGAACCAGACTTCAAGCAGCTGCCTGCTGGAGGAAATTGAACTCCTGCCGAAAAGTCAGCGAGAGCCCATCAGGAGCCTTCAGATCCTGCACAGCCAGAGTGTCCTTTTTGTGGGCCTTCAGGAACATGTGATTAAGGTCCCCTTGAAGAGATGTCTCTTTTACAAAACATACAGGTATGAAGAATCAGTTAGTTTGATTTGATTAGAGAAAAATGCTTGGGGGGGCTTGCGGAGAAATGAGAAGGAAAAATGACTAAGTAGGAATCCAAATTAATTGCCTCTCTCAGCAATGACTTTCTATGTACACTGTTTATCAGAAGTGTCTCTGACTTCTTTTACTAACTTGGGAGGACCAGATGGAACTTTCAAGGAATTATATTGATACTTAAGTGTCATTATACAGATTCTGAATTGTGAAATGAAACAGTCGGAAATGGTTTATATAGAAAACAAGTATCTGATAATGTGCAATATAGCTGCTGGTGTAATATATTTAAAGCTTGAAACTAGGACAAATTTAAGTTGGGGTTTTTTTTAAACAGTGTTATAAATGAGTAAAGAATATCTCTGTAGGTTCAGAAGGAAAACTGGATCGGATGAACTGAGAGTTAAGACTCGTAGGAAAAGTGGCTATTTAAGGGTAGTGCTGGATAAGGAAATGATGTAAATAAATATGTAAAAAAAAAAGATGTAAATATTCTCCAGGGTGAAAGTTCTGCAGCTAACAGTTTTTCAATCAAATAAGGAAAATAACTTACAAATTATCACTTGGTTTTAGACTGTATTATCGTAGTTAAGGAATTTAAAGTTGATCATACAACTTTTTCTATAGGTGATCTAAAAGTACTTCTGGGCTGTGAAACATATGCTATTAGAGACTGTTAATTTAATCTAATTAGTTATAGCTTCCCTTTAATAGAAGTGTGGTTCCAGTAATTCAGTACAATTGTTCTGTTTTGTGTCAGGTAGACACCAGTGTGTCAGGTAGAACCAGTGTGATGAGCTTTTTGAGAACTCTGACAGTTATATTTGGTGGGGTTTTAGCTTGTTTTGCTTTCAGCTTGTTTAATATATGTTCCTTTGAAAATCTGGGCTATTGAAGGAGGGAGAAAGGCTGCCAGTTGCCTTTCTTGGCTGCCACACTCAGGTTGACAGTAACATTATTTGTGCAGCAGACAGAGGGCTTATACCTCCCATGAAAGGCAGTGACCATTTGCAGACGGAGACATTTCTGGCTGTCAGAGGGAACACTTACATAGTCACAGCAGGGAGGTGACCACAGCTTGCAGGTGTAGAGCTGTGGCTTGGAGACGGTGAAAGGACTATTCTGAGGGACCTGGCTCTACAACTGGTGCCATGCCAGTGAAAGGCTACTGGGTTGGGAACAAGCGTGAAGGAAAAGCTGTCCCTGGGAAACTGAGTAGACCAGGGAAGGGGGGATTCTCCTATTACAGTTCTTTACCAGCCCTTTCTGTTTATGCTGTCTTATGTGGCATATTTTAGGTATTTTCTACTAAAATAGTAGTGGTAGGACACTCAAAGCCCCATTTGAAGTCCTGCAAAGCTCACTTTAAGGAAAAGTTATATATAGGCAAGTCTCTGCCTCAAGCTTTTGGTTGGTTTAGGGGTTAACACAGGACCCAAGTTTCATCTTTCTTTGGTTTAGCGAGTTGAAACAGGTTGTGTGGTGGTCCTGTAGCCCTTTTTGTTTTGATTCCTCCTTTTTGTTAAGTGAAGGACATGGGTTTTTTTGGGAGAAGGAGGGATCTACGTGTGTACATCTGGAGAAGGAAAAAATATAATGATGTATTCTTGTGCTTCTCTCTTTTCTTGAATGTGACATGGTTATGCCATTCTGAATGTACAAGACATTAAACATATTTTCTTAAGCAGGTGTGTTTATTTCAGAAAGGGAGATTGGGCTGGTATCCTGTGTTTTCTGAGGGACTCTGTAAACACAGAGAGCTCAAAAATACAGGTGTCCTGTATTTACACTGAGTCTGCACTCTGCTTGAAACGTTTCAATGCTGGAGCCTTATATTTTATTAGTGAGGTGTGAACTCCAAAATCCAGAGGTGAGAATTCCAGAGCACCTGCTTAACTGGTGCCTGTGTGAAGGTCCCACAAGGTCCCTGGTATGTGCTTCTGTCAGGACAAGTCCCAAGGCACATCAGTGCTACCCTGGCTGCAGAGCCCAAACATGCTTCTGCCCAGGCAGGGTGGGGCCGCTGTCTCAAATCATAGACCCCATAGACAGCTGCAGGCGAGGCATTCTTCTCCCTTTTTGAGCAGTGGGGTCTAATTGACTAGATTTTAAAAGTGTGTAAAAAAAAAAAAAAGGGCTGTTCTCATTTTACTGAGTAGAACAGTAGTTAAATGACTCAAATCCTGCTGAAATGATAATTTATTCCTCTGCCCAGAGGTATGTGAAGTCTCATCTTCCACTGGAATGACTTGCTTAAAAGGAGATAAAATTATTACTTGTGGGTTTTTTCAGTTATATCTTTCGTAGTTCTATCATTTTGCTTGGAATAATTAAATATCTATTGCACCGAAAGAGTTACCGTCCGTGCTTTCTTCCTGGTTAGAGAGTTCACCAGCAATTCTAGCTCTGTTTTGTGAGAAAGGAGAGGATTTACAGCAGCGATCTAGATGAAATAAGGCATCCCATTGTCAGCTATCATTAGAGACTCAAATCCTTTGGAAAATGCAGGCAATCTTTCTCTCACCTATCACTTACTTTTGGCTTGACTGTTTTTTTCTTGGCTTATGCTGGATTTCAAGCATATTTGGTTCTTTACAGGTGGAGAGAGCGTAGGTACCTTACTTGGGGCTATAAATTTCCCTAGGTAATGAAACAGGTGAAATTTAGTCACTGCGTTTCTGGGTGCTTTAATACTCACATTCTTGTTATATGTTGCTAACTATTCCTTCTATACTATAGCAATGGGTAAATAAAGTAATGAGTAAACCTTATCTAAGGAAAAATGCCTTGGAGCACTGTGGTTCTTTTTTTTGAATATTTTAATTTTATCTATTCACATTTATCATACTTAGGGCTGTATAACTGCACCAAGGCTATATTCTGAACTTTCATCAATAATAACTATCGTTTCTTGCCCAGATCAAGGGCATGTGTAGTCTTTAATATCTACGTCACATAATTTTTGAGAAATAGAGCATGCTTGTATATAAATAACAGCCTTAAAAAAGTCAAAAGGCTGAAGATGTACTAACTCATCTATCCTGCCTTTTTGTGTCAATGGTAAAGTGCTCACTGTCTAATCTTTTTGAATCTTTTTTAATCTTTTTGTTTAGGTTTATTGCAAGGGTTTCAGATAATGCAACTTCAGTCTGTCTGTGGAGTAGACTGTTCCACAAGCTGATATCTCAATGTCAAGATAATTTTCTTGAGATTCTCTATTTTTTATTTTTATTTCATTATTCCTTGTTTTATCTTAACGTACCAGCCTCTAAAGCACGTGGTTATTGCTTTTATTCATACTTTATTATGTCTCCTTAATTATCACTCTGATATGTTGTATGTATTTAGCTAATTCATATTTCCTTGTAAATCTGTTCCTCCACCACTTTTTTTTGGTGGAGTCCTCTGTGCCGCGGTGTTGTGTCTGACAACCATTCCCTCTGATTCAGGAGAGTCCTGTTCTACCAGCTCGCAGCTCCACTCCCACAGACACTGTTTCTGAAGGCCCTTGAAAATATGGATTTTCCTTTAGAGACTAAATTTTGTTAGTTTTTTTTTGGTGTGTTCTAGGTGCAGTTTGGTGCACTTTATTGCTGTTACAGCAGACCATACCACAGGCAGAGCGTGTTGTCACACCTGTAGTTTGGGTAGCTCAGCAGTTTCCATTATGCCATGATGTTTTCATTGTTTATGAGTTGCCTGTGTTAGTTGGTTTGGTTTGACAGTTTTAATGGAGGGGATCTCCCTCAGACTTCTGCCAATGGCTGAATAGTTTTGAACATCCTGTCATAATCCTGCTGTTTTCAGGAATCAGCTTGGGAAAAATAGTTTGGGCCATGTGAATTCTTGCAAACAGCTCCCCCAAAAGCCCTGGCATCTTCATGCTTCAGGAAGAAACAGCAAAGAAGTTACCTAGCTCAGCTCTCCTTGGGGAAAATCCTTAAGATTTGTACGAACTATTATCACCTGCTTATTGCAATTCACACATGTTTATCAAACTTTTACAGAAGACCATCAATGTTATTCACAGGACCTATTATTTTCACTAAGAATTCTCCAGCTCTCTGTACTTCTTCACAGTTGAGTAGGCCAAGCATAAAGCACAAGTGACTTTTGTATACCTGCTAATTAACTATAATGAGAGATAAGTAGAATGATTATCATGAGAAGATAACTATTAAACTCCCCAAAGTTGCAGTGTTTGCTATTTACTTTGAAGGCTCTGAGCATCTCTAATAAGGAGTGAGATCTGTAGCAGGGGGCTAAAGACTCCATCCCAGGAAACAAAGAAGCAGTTGGCTTTCTTTTATTGGCAGCTGTAGCCTTCAGAAGCCTTTAAAAAAACTTGGATGGCAGTGATTTCTCTGAGGCAAATTTGTCGATGTAATAATTTGTACTTGAGTTTTCAGTGCGTCAGTTTTGAAAGTAAGGTCAGTGAAAGGTTGTATCAGTCCAATATTCTGCAAAATCTTACCAAGCAAGGATAAAGAATTGGTATTTCTGATGGAAGATAGGTTTCACACACTTAGAAGGCTTGAAAACTAATCTTACTGGGATGTTACATCAAAGTAAATGAACAGCATCATCTGCTAAAAGCTGTACAAATAGTGACTTCTGTGGTGCAGAAAAACAACCTTTGGAAATTCTTGAGTATTGTTTTTTTACACTATATGCTTAAAATATTACTGGGTCACAAGATTGTTTTACTAAGTGTTGTTATCATAGCTATTCTTCTGTAACCCTGAATTTTCTCTCTCTGTACTCCATCATTTTTATTTTGGCTTCTTTATTAACCATCAGCTACACTATCTGTACATACGCAAAAGATAACTGTAGCAGCATAGTAATAAGAGGGATACTGGATTAACTAACAGAAGAAAACAATTATTGCAAATTTGGTTGTGCTTTATTTCATTCCTAGAACTCCAGCAAGATTATTGGATTGAGTATTTCAACTGCTGTTGCATTCCTTTGTTTTTCCTTGGCTATAGATGTTGCTTCCTCAGAAGTACTCTCGCACTTAGTACAAACCTATTTCCCTGAGAATGAAACACTGTGGCTATCATTACACAGTAGAATAATGATTTCTATATACTAATATTATACATGTTAACAACCAGTAATGTGGTATAAACTATTACTAGGTGCTAATGTGTCCAGAAGGGCTTGCCAACACATGGAATTGAAATTGCTGTTTTGAAATAATCATTCCAGAACAGTTATTTTTGGATATCCAGGTGGATTTCATTATTTCAAAATATGCAAGCCTTATTCCAGTTTAAATCAGAGAAAGAAACTGCTACATTAGAACGTTGGAACCACTTGAGGCCTTATCTGAATTAGTAATTCCAGAGTCATATCCCAGAATCGGAATCTTCATAAATTTCCTAAACTAAGATAAGCCGTAATCCTGCCTGCAAGACTAGATTATAAGCACATTTTTAAACTGTGAAGTCTTTTTTTTAAGTATTAGATACACTGCAGATTATCTTCAATTGGTGTGAACTTCTAGGAACACTAGTAAAGTCAGCGAAATTATGAAGTAAGCACAGTTGAAAGTCTTCCTCCCTCAAAAGAAGTAGAATATTAGAATATTAGTCCCATACTGGGGAGGGGAATCAATTGAAGCTCTACAGATCTGAGATTGACCCATATTTCCTTCTTCGTCTTTGAGGGCCAAGGTTTTTGCAGAAAGTGTCTCTGTCTGTTCCACAGACTGCATCAGAAACAAACTATGCATTTACATTTTGCTGCATCTGAAATATTTAGTCACAACTCTTTCAAGTGTGTGATCTACACGTGTATGTGTTGTATTGTAAGCACACATTTTTGGCAAACAAGAAGCAATTTTGATAAACAGGTAGAATTTTACAGCCTGCTCCGATGTATTTAGTGTAGTACTCTAGGATGACAAAGGAAAATGTCTTTTCCTTTTAGTTTGCAAAGTTGTAAGAAAACCAGATGGACTTGACTACACATTTGCAATTCAGATTTTATTAGTAGGATGTTATTTTAAACAAAGAAGTGAGCTAAGAAATAAAAATTTAAACCAGGCATGTGGTTTCCATATGTCATGTTGTAATTCATTTATTTGCTTAAAAAAATACAACAAGTTTGAAGAGTTTTAAGTTCATTGTAGTTACTGTTCAGTTTTTCTTGAAAATCACCTGACATGTTTAAAGCAACTCACTTTCCAAGTGATCACTTCACTAGTCAACCCATCAACTTGTGGGAAATCACCAAGTCTGTTGCTCTTGGGTTGCCTTGCTACGTAAGTAGCTGTGATTTTCAGAGCCTGTTTGCCAGCCACAGATTTGCGGGCTCTAGTTTCAGCCCATCAATAGGGCTCTGAAAACCCTACTGCACCTAGTGGTCCCAGCATTTCCAGGCTCCTACCTCCTAATCAGAGGGCTGGAAGCTTTGTCTTGGCTGATTGACATGGATGGGGACCTCAGCTGTTGTTTCTTTACAATGAATGGCAAGCCTACCTTCTCTTGTAGAGAGCATGCTCTGAAAGTTGTTTTTCACGTTTGTGTGAAGTAGAGCCACTTGGAAGCGTCTGTATTCAAAGAATTGTGTGTTATAAACAATTTTAGTAAAAAAAAAAAAATACATAAATTCCCGATTGTGGATTCGAAGGGAAGAGCTTGTAAATTTAAGGCCCGCAAATTTTGCCAGCGCGTGCCACAATAATGAACCATACGTAGATGGATTTTGATTGCCTTATAGAAATTCAAGTAAGAGGAAGCAATAGTAGTCCACACAGAGTGGATGAGAAGATTAAAGCACTTGATTTTTCTTAACAATACAGGCAAAGGTTAAGCAGGATTCTGAATGTTTGACATGCATCTTAGTTTGAGCTCCTAGGACTTTGTAGACAATTGTTTGCCTACCATTTATGTTCTTCTGCATCATTCATCTGTATGTTTAGATCCCCATTCTTCATCCCACTTACCTATATACGCACACACATATATATTTATCTACAAAACCAGTAGTAATGAAAACATCAGTAGGTACCTGTGTACAAAAGTCCTGTATCAGATTCATGTATTCATTCAGAAGTAGATAACACAGTGCATTTGGAACATAAGACGGGCTTTTATCTTCAGTTGTCTGTTCAAATTTGCAGTGAGGAATCTGGCTTCTGTGAAATACGATGCTGACCCCAGTTCAGTTCCTGGTATATGAAGTGTCCAGATCACAGTTGATAGTAATTGGAACTAGGTAGGCATGGATATGTCAGTAGAAACGATTTGAAAGGGTCAGGAGGCTCAAATATCCTCTGTTCTTCAAAATGCTGTGTATCGGTAAAGACAGAAAAATGTTTCACTGCACAGTCTCAGAAGATGTACCTCGTATGTTTATACATTCTCTGAATAAAATGTTACAGCTCAAGAGGATACCTGAGTAGCACTTACAATGTATATTGATAGCGGAATATAGTCTTCTCCTGAAGGCAGATTTAAAAATCTCTTTGAAATCAATGGTATCAGGATATAGTTTTTAATCTTAAGGTTGTTTTGTTCTTTGGAGCACACATAATGAATTCTTTTTAGTCTGAAAGTGTATGGGTTTTTTTCTATCTTTTGCTCTGAATGGTGTTCATTTCTGCCTCATTCTGTGTCTGAATAAATCATCTCAAATGTAACTGAAGTAGAGCAGTTTTGTTAGCCTGCTTGGTGATAATTATAAAATAGCTGAGGAAAATAACGTGCTATTGCTGGCTTGCTTTAGAGTGGGGTGTCTTACAGTTCTGTTACAAGTCAGTCAAAATCCATTGTTTGAGTGTTGCATGACTGTCGGTAGGCATGCCAAACCATCGCAGCCAAATGAATGCCTTGCAGGAGAGACAGTCAACTACCTATCATTTACGTTTGGTAAAAAATGTGAAATAACAACATAGGGGAAAATTAGAATCAATCAGTAGAAGCCAAAAGCTGTTGAAAATTTTTGTAGAGTGCTGACTCGACGTGGTAAGTGGCATCAAGAGTCTTAGAATGAACCAATTCACTTTTATTCCTGAATTTCCTTTCTGCACAAAATTGCCAGTTTTAGCAGCACTGGGACAAATCATGTGAAGTCTTAGAGCTGCTGCCTACTGAGAGTAACAGATAAAACATGCATTTTCATCTCTGGCGAGACTGAGATGTAAGGTAGCCTTCCAGAGACAAGATGACTAATATATTATCCAGCTCTGCTACTGCCAGTGCCACTATCTGAAAGGACACCGTCACCTGAAAGACCTAATACTAATTTTTAAGTTTATCTATTTTTTCAACAGTAGCATCTAAAATGGCTTTAATTTAGACAGAGATTTGGGAGGAGAAAGGGATAAAGATGTGTAGTGCTATCTAATTTTTGACTTTTCTTACTTGCATGAATTTGGCAGCCATTTTGTACAACTGTTTTTGTTATTTCATATATACACTGAAACTGTTCCTTTTACTGCTGTCT
Organism: Ibidorhyncha struthersii; assembly: GCA_013398815.1. Lineage (NCBI taxonomy): Eukaryota > Metazoa > Chordata > Aves > Charadriiformes > Charadriidae > Ibidorhyncha > Ibidorhyncha struthersii. The sequence goes on along the minus strand of VZSZ01002521.1, from coordinate 1,124,375 downwards.
CTTGGGAGAGAGATTCATTAAAAAGTGTTAATATAAAATTTTCGTTGATGGAGGACAGTAAAGATGCATAATTGTGAGTTAATAATATTCCCTTTAAATTTCACATTTCAGATAAAAGTTCTGATAACTTCTCATAACTTCTCATACTTACAAGCTTTATTCTATCCTCATTTTCTATCTGTAAACTTATTTTGTTATCTGTTTCTTTTCTTTTTTTAACTAGGCATAGCAGATCAAAATTATTAGCTGCTGTTATTCACACATCAAATTATCCCTCAAAGGAAAGTAGTTTTAAAATGTGACATAATTAAGCAAATAGGGATAAAATTTTACCCGCATATTACCTCTCCTCTTCTTTTCATTTAAAAGCAAATATATCTACTTTTCACAGATATTGGTGATCTAAGCAAGTGTTCTAAAAGAAACAAATAAGAAAACCCTCTGAGATGTGAGGCAGGGAGGAGAACAGAAAAGGACTGTTGTGCCAATACCTGAGAACAGGGCAGCTATTTAAGCCAGGTCCTGCCTCATTTCGTAAATATACCTGGCATGGTGAACTGAAATGCCAGAAAGAGGGTGATGATGCAGAACTACACTTTCATGGTATGATTTTCCTGTCTGAATGTAAGATTTCAAAAATAAAACTTTCGACAAGATGAGACTTACATATAGTAATGACTGGGACAATCTATTAGAACATTATGGAAAAAAAAAAGGCAAAACTAGAGTTTCTTATGTGAGGAATACTTCTCAGACAAAATTTACTGTAGCTGTTTTTGGAAAGGTTCATATGTTTCCAGGATTAATTTATGTATTGTAGTGTAAAGAAAAAAAAATATTGAAGGCTGTTAATGCCTCTCATTTTTGGAGAAGTTCTTTTCACTTAGCCTTTTGTCATTGGCATGAGGTTAGCTGAGTTATTAGCTTCTTAAAGTCATAGTTTTCTTAAGCTCAGTGGACCTTCTTAAGTAAATTCTGAAAAGATTTGCCTCGTTTTATCTTGCTGCCATGCTCTCCAAACCTGTTCACTTACTGAAATGCCATGTTTGGCGTCCACAGTGATTTTCAGCATTTTTTTAACTTTATTTCTTTCATGAAACTAGGATCTGTTCTGATACCAGGAAGTTATAAGAATGGTCAAAATATGCTTTTAGTGCCCTACTTACAAGTGACTTGTAATGAAAGGTGCAAGCCATTCTGATTTGCCAGAGTGGAAAGTAATGTGGAAAAAAATGCAAAAGAGGAAATGGGATTTAAGAGCAGAGTGGGAGAAGGACCGTTTACTCCCAGGAAAGAGGGAGTGTGGTTCTCAGTGAAAGGATACTGATTTCTGATTTTTTTTTAATACAAAAGTGTCTAGAGCATAATAACTGCATCGGAAAATATTAACACTTAACATAAAGGAATAGTGAAGTTGGAAAAGTGAGCACTTTAGTTTGAGAAATAGCACAGCTTAAGTTGCCAGTTGTGCATTATGTCAGCCTTTTACTTTTTTTTGTACACTTTTTTCATAAAGCACGTGCTTTATCAGAGATGCTCTGAAGAAGATCACTGAACATCTTGTCTGGCAAACACTGGAAGGGCAAGACACTTAAAACTTTCCATAATTTGCATTAATTGTCCTCCTCACTTTCTGGATAGTTAAATGGAAACATGTGCAGCCTGAGTTACAAAAATTCTAAGTGCTGGCAGCTGCAAGAGCCATCAGTGGGAGCTCTCTAATCTCCTAAACCAAAAGCTTTCTCTCTGAACCGACAGCCTAATTAGGGGCACCTAGGGAGTTTTGGCTATTATATCTCTTACTCTGTGCCCATTTTGCAGATGAGAACTATCCTGCCACATAGTACTGGCAATCCACGTTGCCAATCGTACTATAGAAACTAATTCTTTGAAATTTATGAGGAGTAAGAATCCTCTGTGATGGTATTATGGACTAGCATCCTAGGGTATGAGTAAGTCTGCGTTTTGTCTGATGGAACTGCAAGAGGAATGCCAGACATAAATAGAAATATGAATAAAGCACAGGATTTGTGGGCACATAATCACAGAAGCGTTGAGGTTGGCAGGGGCCTCTGGAGGTCATCTGGTCCAACCTCCTGCTCAAGCAGGGTCACCTAGAGCCAGTAGTCCAGAGCCATGTCCAGATGGCTTTTGAATATCTCCAAGGAAGGAAACTCGAGAACCTCCCTGGGCAACATGTGCCAGTGCTCAGTCACCCTCACAGTGAAAAAAGTGTTTCCTGATGTTCAGATGGCACCTTATGTGTTTCGGTTTGTGCCCACTGGCTCTGGTTCTATCAATGGGCATCCCTGAAAAGATTCTGGCTCCCCCTTCTTTACACCATCCTTCAGGTATTTTTGCATATTGATGAGATCCCCTCTTAGCCTTCTCCAAACTGAACAGTCCCAGCTCTCTCAGTCTCTCCTCATAGGAGAGATACTCAAGCCTCTTGATCATCTTTGTTGCCCTGCACTGGCCAGATGTGATGTGAACAGACAATTAAAGAGAGAATGATAATGCCCATGGATTTGAGCTGAACATAATGATCAGTCTAGCATTTTTTATAATCTAGACAAAATGTTTGAATTTATTATTTTCATGTGTAATTTATAGGTATTTTTGCAAGTGTTAAAACAATTATATTATGCTTCACTATGATGGGACTTTCACCTACTTTCTTATGTATATTTAGCTATGAAGCTGCAGACCTATTGCCTTGACTGTTAATACCTGACCTGCCAGTAGCAAGAGAAAGCTGCCATTTAATAGAGAAAAGAGCTTCTAGTTTTGTACACTGGATCTTTCAGAATCTGTAGGAAGCTGGCCTACCATCTTTCTCTCCAACCTTTTTTCCTCCTCAGGTGCCACTAGGAGGGAATGTCTAGGGCAGCATGTGATATGTGAGAGGTGTGATGGCAGCCACCAGCACCCCTTTGAACTTATTTCCAAGGATTCTATAGCAGTGCAGAAAATCAGAGGGTTTTCTAATTAATTTTCAGAGTAGACATTGTTATCTGATTTCTGACAAAGATGATAACTATGATTCCAAAACTGATAGAAAAGACTAACAACTGTAACTCCTGAAATCATCTTTACTTGGAGCAGACAACATACATTTTATGTATTTCTGTAATTCTCTAGTAATTAAGGACAATAATCAGTCTTGATGACATACCACACATGCAGCCAGAAATTCAGCTATGCACTTAAAAGAAATCCTAGCGTTGTGTAGGCATTCAAATTAATTTTTCTTCTGTTTTGTCATTTCATCTGTGCCATACCAAAACAGGGATCAGTTTAACTATCTGTTTTAGGCCTATGAAATATGAAGAGATGCCACATAGTTACTGAGAGATCTTTGGCTGGTGCAGACAAAGATAAATGTTCATATTTTCTGATTGATTTTCATTCACAGTGCGTGCATTGGATCCCAAGACCCTTATTGTGGCTGGGACATGGTGATGAAGAAATGCACAACACTAGAAGAAAGTCTGAGCATGAGTCAATGGGAGCAAAGCATTACTATGTGTCCAGTAAGTCCAAATACATTTATTTATCGCTTAAAACTTTTGATTCCATGTGGATTTCATGAAAATGAGCTGGCAGCATAGATTTTTAAGCTCAGAAAACTGTATCTAATGCCATTTTTCTCAGGCCTTCGCATCAGATCTTAACAGGATATTTAGTTTCCTTTATATTTCTTATCCAACTACTTATATAATATGATCAAATTATTTATAGTTCTTTCAAAAGGTAGTTGCTTTTACCTGTAATATCTGCGTTCCCACCTTGAAAGCAAATGTTCCCTAAGGTTAGAGATATTGACATGTTTTTCTCTGCAGGATTTTCCTCCGTTTTGTATTTTGAAAAAAATTAATTGCTAGTGGTATAGTCTTTTCTTTTAGGATCATTAGTGCTAATATGTAAGGTCATAGAACATCTTTCAAAGTCCATGAATTGGAAGGGTAAATTGTAGGAGTTAATTCTCACCCACATAAATGACAGGAGTGATAATTACAATAAACTTAGTGTTGATATTTGGCTTAACACTTATCTTTAAAAAATATTTTTGAATAAATTTAGTATAATAAAAAACAATCAACAAAGTTGATTTGTATCCCTCCTTTTTAATGTGGTTCCAGCGTTGCTTTAATATTGATTCTTTTCCCTCACTCCAAAGAGCACAAAAAGAGGGTTAAGAAGGATCTTCCTTGTGCTACTAAGATCTTTCCTTTGGAGACTCATGCTGCTTTGTCTTTGCCTTCTGCCCATGAAGAGGGAGCCTTTCCAACTCCATTCTGCTTTCATCACTAACGAGGACTTGAACTCATCCCCATTCACCACTGGAGCACATGTGTATATGAATTTATGCTCATATGACATCCATGTTCTGTTCTCTATGTGTTTAACAAGTTCTTTTTAACATCTTGCTGACATTCCTCTCTCTTAAGCTGGGCTTTGTTTAGTGAACTAGAGATGTGCAAAAGTAGTATAAAGTTCTTCCAGCTTTCACTTGTGATCTCTGTACGTGTTGCAGCAGCCTCATAGATACAAATCACTACAGTGATTCTGAGGTCCTTGAGAACTAGCTCCTGTGTTCTGACTGTCTGTTTGACATTAAATAGTAATTTTTTAAACAATATCTTGTCCTGCCCTTTGCATCCATGCTCTAACATAGTGGCCTAACAAAAAAGGCTGGCATTGGATTCATCCGCATTCGCATTTTAGCTCAAATCAGGAGCAACTTTGGGGCAAATACTCTGATTTTTCCCATTTTCTTTGGTTCACATCACAAAGCAGTCTTCGCACACAAACCACACAACTTTTAGATGAAATTAAACCAAAAATGCGCTCTAACTACTACTAGGCATTTGATGCATGACCAGAGCGAGACCAAAGTAAGCCCACAAAATACGTATGGTGTATGTGTCAAGTCTGCAACACCGCTTCATTTTCCAGATTTCCAGCTTATGTGCGTAGCACTTGCTAATATAGACATAGCTGTTGTCTCACAGAAAGTCGGGATGCAGGCGTTAGCACAGTCCTTGTCTCCCTGATGGGCAAGTAACTAGGTGCACTGTACAGTATATTCATTTCCAAGTACATGGAATGTATCATATCTCCCTGTGGTAATCCCACAGGCTAAACGTGGTTGTGTGGAGGGTTTGCCGGCGGCCTAGCTGGGCTGCTATTTTAGGAAGGATTACTGGAATGGGTTGGTTGGTCGATGCTTGCATAAACAGTATCTCTGCCTCCTGCTTAGTCTTTGAATTCTGGCATTGACCCTTATTTTCTTTCGTGGATACAAAACATGAGGCCAAGAGGGGGGGTGGAGAGGAAGGGAGGAATGGTTTAGAAAGCAGAATTCAATTCTGTTCCGTTCAACTGGAAAAACAATTATATATGACAGTTGCGTAGGATCAGACGGTCTAGTCAAAGCAGAGGAGCACCAAAGGATTGCTCAGAAATTCATCCACAGCTGTGAGACTTACTCTGCGTATTGGAGTTGAAAAGATTTGGAGAGCCTGCAGAGGAATTTTGGAGTTGAGCAGACTGGGAGTGCATAATATAAGGAAAATTTTAGAATTAACTGTCTAAATTGAAAAGCATGGTTCTACCACTTTATTGTCTTAAAACCCTGAACTCTAAGTAACACATTATTGAACAAATTTGGAAACTTCATAGAAACTTTCCTTTAAAATAACACTGTAATCTGGCAAACTGCTATCGATTACAATTTTGCTTAGTGAGGCTTTTGAATATTTGTTTTTATAGCATTTTTATGTGCTGTATTCATAGGATATATAAGCCAAGATGTAATTAATTTCATTTTGTAGGCAACTGAGCTATGTGCATCCTTGACATTTGCTATATGCATTTAAGATAATGTTTCAGGCACAACATAACAGAATATTAAAGCCTTCTACCCTCCCGCTTTTGTTTCCAATATCTTAATTGTTAGTAAAACTACACTGATCTTTTTAACACTTTAGATGATTTGTCAGATTAATGCATGACTAGATTCTTCTTAACTCAGATCAGAGAGAGGCCTGTTTATACACTAGCTTAGCCCAAAATTAAAAGTGTGAGCCATTGCACTTGCGAAATTATTTCCTAGGGAATTATTCATATATCTGAATATTTATTGGCATGTTCTGGTGGAGCAGAGAGGGGGCTGGGAGAGGTAGCTGAGCATTTGTGTTACAATCTCTCTGAATGTTGAAGATCATTTCTGACAAATTTGGTTATTTTGGTTATCTTGCATCGATGTAATTCTCAAGGGGTTTTTTAGGTTATTTTTTTAGTTGGTGTGACTACACCAATTTTGCAATAATTTAGATAGTAATTAATGCTATGGCACATATATCTATTTTGAGCTTCTTCCAGCTGGTCAGATATCCCTGTTATTCATGCAATATTTTTATAGTAGTGAAGGTTCGTTCTTTTGCCAAAATATTTTCCAGTGGGACTACTTGCAGCCCGTCGCTTAAAAGTACACTGAGATTGTCAAAGAGCTTTTACACAGAAAGTAAAAATAGTTTTTAAAAAAAGTATTTTGTTTTTTTTACATAAGTATGCAACACGAAATGGCTTTATTTTTACAGCTGTAGCAAATATTGCATGCAGGGAAAGAGTACAGTATGTGATCTTACCTGAATTCATTAGCAGCTTCAGGAAATACCCCAGAGCCACTGAATTCTACATGAAATAATCTCAAACCAAAGAGCTCATGGCAGATTTAAGGACTGGGTCACTGAAGATGTGACCTTGACTCAGAGTGCAGAGGCACCAACCGGGAAGACAAGGTGGGTGCAGAGAGGCTCAAGACAAAGAAGATTGGTGTTTGGAGGACATTAGGAAGGAAGAAAGGACTAGAGGTATCTGCAGAAGAGAAAGGGTGACAAAAACAGGGTGGTAGAGAGGGAAAGCAGAGCGTAGCCATGCCAGGAAAGTACAGCCATATTGTCTGCTTGATTGTGATTTTCCGCTCGAGGCATGTCAGTTGGTGAAACATTAATGGGCACAGGTTCAGGTGATGGCTAAAAGAGCCCCTCATCAGTACATTTTGCTTTCTGATAGTCCTATGATGAAATTGTTTGAATCACTTATGAAAGGGAGGTATTCATAGAGAGAGAGAGCAGCTGAGTCATGGGGAACCGCAGAGACTGCAGTGGGATGATCTTTACAGGAGTAAGGGGGAAAGTCAGAGAATCGTAGAATCATTGTATGTGCTTCTGAGCTCAAATATGAAGCTAAGTTTTATGAATACTTTCCCTGCCACTTGATATAAATTAGGGTAACCATAGACAACTGTAGCTTTAGCTTATAATTTTAGGTGTAACAATAAAGATGCTTTGGTGCAGCACAGAAATAGAAAACAGTAAAGACATGTTCACATCTCTGACATTAACTGGATTGGGGACATATCACTGCTAGTTTATGGACTGTATATTTGTTAGACAAGCAGTGTAAGATGGAATGGATTTACTTTTACTTAACTAGAAGTAAGTATTTTCTGTTGTCTTATGAGAAACAACAGTTTATACTCTGCATGAGCAAAGGTCAGTGAGTTCCTTTCAATAAACAGCTGTCAGCAGAATTTTGAAATGATGAATTACAGTTGTATCAGTTGTAGCTGGCAGAATACACACATAGGTGTTCTGTGGAGATGCTATAGCTGTGAAAAATAAATCATGAGAAGTGTAATTAATCGTGAAATTATGGAACCTTTACCACAGTGCAAAGAATCAGCCACCACCCAGAGCGGCAGTGGAAACATGTCTTGTGCTGTAATCGAATCTCTTGTATCTTCAAATTATTAGTGAAATGTAAACTTCCCTCACCACTGTTAAAATGAAATAATACTGAAAATAGCAAAGGGAGACACAATTTCAGATCATTCATGACAATCTACAACTGTAGTTCTGATTTCAATATATAAGCAAATGTTAAAGTGTTACGTTCTTACACATTTGATAAAATATGCATGACTACAACTGTTACATATTTATTTTTATCTGAGTGAATTTAAATGCTATTTAGCCTGCACTTGTTAGTACTGCTGTTTTGACTGAAAGTTAAAATGTGACAATCAAAAGGCAAATCCTTTAGTACTTAAGTAAAAAGGTGGCTATTATTTCCACTTATGATCACAGATTTGTCACAATTAACACCTTGCTAAAAGAGTTAAGACTATGAAAGCCTATCTTTGTTACAAGAGCTGAATTCCCCACCCTCTCTTCTTTGTAAGTTCCAGTAACCATGGAGGCTGCTGCAATTTCCATTAGCACATTTTGTTTCAGCTAGACAGTAAAGATTTCTTATTAACATGTGTTATGGCTGCATGACAGAAACATTCCAGTCAAGAATGGTCCAACCCTTCCAGCCGAAGGTGTTGAGAATTGCCTTCAGCAGGAGCACGCTGTCTAATCGTGTAGGGTTAGGTGCTGCTTTTTAAAGATGTTTTTAGGTTTTATGCATATAATTCATCTAATGTTTAGAGAGAGTCATATTTAAAACCGCATTTCACTTTTATAAAATGGTGCTATATGACATGTGCTTCAGAAAACTGTTGTCAAAAAAAGACGCTCATCATGGAGATTTGAGGTTGATTCATCCACTTTTGTTACCCTGGATTATTATCTCTACTGCCTCTTCCTTTTGTTCTAGATTTGGGTTTCTACAAGCATTCTTGCACATGCTGTTTTACAGTCAGCATCCAGGCTCCTCATCACAGGTAGATTTTAGGAAATAGGGAATACTGTCATCAGAAGATAATTGAGAAAGTGAAATGATACTTTCTGTTGAATCACTGTAGGTGAGCACAGTTACAAAAGGTAACGATTAGTTGTGATTGTTATTATTGCTATAGTAGTGGCATGCAGTGGCCCAGATAGGTTGGAGGTGGTGGGAATTATGCAGCTACAGAAATTATAAGGGGAGCTTGCTGTCTGGAAGGTATACCACTCCAGTGGAGGCTTTTATTGTTGGTGGCTGGAGGCTGTACCTCCATGTACTCCAGAATTAAGAGGTCGTATGAAGGAACTGTCAGGCCTCAGGTAAGCCTTTCTGTTGTGTTTGTTCCTAGGTGAGGAATCTGACGGTGGATGGGCATTTTGGAACATGGTCGCAGTGGAAACCTTGCACTCACACCGATGGTGCCAGTGTTGGCTCCTGCCTCTGCAGGACACGTGTGTGTGACAGTCCTGCTCCTCAGTGTGGAGGCTGGCTGTGTGAAGGACCAACCATGGAGATTGCCAACTGTTCCAGGTACAAAAAACAATGTCAGGTTCTATCATTTATGGTTTAAAAGTTTTTAACTTACTCAGAATAAAACCTACCCTTTGAAATCTCACCTGCAATCCACTGATACAGTTCTGTGCATGAAACAGCTCATATCAATGTCCACAACAAATGAGACATTAGAAAGTATCGCTCAGACTTTGTGGGAGAAAGAATGAACCAGATGGCAAATAGTGATTTCAAATGCCATGTACCAAATAATATTGGCCTCAGCTAATTCTAACAAAAGCTCAGAAAGAAAAAAGTCAGTGTTAGGTAATATCCAAAATATGATACTTTTTCTCAGTTCTGTAGTCATAAAAAAATTATCTGGAAGCCAGAACTGTTTACTTTTTTAGAAGTCTCGTGTCACCATTGTATTCCTCCATTCTGCCTTGGGAAAAATGTTTTCATTATATCTTTTGGTTTTCTTATGACATCTAGATCTACTACCAGTCTGTATGCCACTCTTTAGCCACTCTTTTGTCTTCCTCAGGCACATAACCACTCCCAGAAAAAACAGTGAGAGCAGATAATTTCAAAGAGTTTCGGAACACTGCATATTCTGAACGGCATTATGAGTTCATGTTTAAGACGTTATACATACTTATAGTTGCAAGATGAAATTTATATACTGGTGCATTCTGCTTATTTTCAGTGATTCTTTCTGCTTTTTGTCTCTGCTTTTTTTTTTTTTAAACATCAGAAGCACATCATGGTAGTGAATAAAACTGATTATCCTTCTTCACAAGATAACTGCAAGCTCTGTAAGTGGAAATAGTCAATTTTAGGGAAATTATTAAAAACATAACAATATAGTATATAACATCAGGAGAATGGTAGAAAAGATAAGCATGCTGTGAGCTACTCAACAATCAAACAACGGTTATTGGCTGTCAGGTTTAGAAGGGAACATGGAACATGATTTGGGACTTGATTCACGTACTACCATTGGCAGTATTACACTACTATTTTGACACCTTATTTCTGTTGATACTGCTATATTAGTAATTCATTCCCAAAATTCATGGATATCCAGATATTTTGTTCATTTTACCACTTGGGTCAGACATTGCATGAACAGACATCTTATTTTTTTGTCTGTGTTACCAGTAATAGCTGATTATTTTTTCCAAAAGCTTTTTTTCTGTTATCAATTCTTATAGCCCTTATAATAACAAGACATCAAGAAAAGTGAAATTTAAATTGGTAATATTTGTGATCAATTACTTGAATAATCTTATGTCATTTTTGTAACTGGATTTAATTAGTTTTCATTGTTAAAAAAAAGTGATTTCAAAATCAGGTAAGGCACTATTTTAACTCCTGCTTTTATGATGAAACCTCAAGAACTCATTATAGTTTAGTTTTATTTTTCTTGGTTTCTGTTTGTCTTCTACCAATACAGAAACTGCAAGCTAGCCATCAAAAGGTTTTGAGAACTGCTTGAAGTGCATAATTTTTTTCGCTTAGGACAGGGTATGAAATTCCTTTTGAGATGTTTGGTCTAGTGTATTTTTTCCTGGGGTATATTGGCAATGGACAGGAGTATCCTTTCCAAAAGTTCACACATGCAGGGTACAGCATGTGAATTCTGTTTGCTTTTTTTGTTCCATTACAAATAAGGTATTGGCGCCTTATCAGAGTATCCTGTTGAAATTGTGTACTAATGCATTTTGACGCTTACTTATTGCTCTTTTTGCTTTAATCGCTTCCCTTTCAGAAGAGGTAGCAAAACTTGGCATTTTAATCTCCCCCAAAAAAAAGAGCCACAAATAATAATTAGAACAATATGTAATTAAAAGTTTGCTTCAGAACTTTGATACAGGAGTTTGCAGTTGAAGTTTACCCAGTGACCAAAAGCAACTAAATAGCTTCGTATCTTTGTACTTAACTTCTTGTGTAATGGGGTCATTTTAGCAGTTGGTGATTACAAAGCATGGAATATGGAAGGATCAGAGCACCTTTTAGTTCAGTATTCTTTAAGAAATGGAACACGATGCAGTATTAATGACTTCTACAGAAATATTAATGGGCCAGATTCTGCTGTCAGTCACACCTAATCAGCCGTTCGCTATGTATAACAGATGACAGAGCCTGAGCTTTTTATTCTACCAGAAATGGAGGCTGGACACCATGGACTTCTTGGTCACCTTGTAGTACCACTTGTGGAATAGGCTTTCAAGTTCGTCAGCGTTCCTGCAGCAATCCAACCCCTCGACATGGAGGACGCGTCTGTGTAGGACAGAATCGTGAGGAGAGGTGAGCTATCTTTTTTCTACTGTCTGTTTTAATTTCTTCTGCTAAGCTGTATTCCACAGGACCTTTTCTCCTTTACCTGCCTTGGTTTTCTCTTCCCTTTCCTTTCACTCTCTCTTTAACTCCATTGCTGCATGACAGCAGTGTTCCCATTAGCAAGGCTGTGGGTCTGCAGCGGTTCTTTCATCTTTCACTTAGCTGCATCCCTCCCAAGCCAGCTGAGAGCTCCTGGTGATGCCAGAGAATTGTGCTGAAGCAATGTGCTTCTGTCCCTTGAGACCCTGAAAATTGATTCTCCTTGAAAATTGATGGCAGTGTGTTTGAATCGTAACTCGTCCAGCCTCAAGACCTGGAATTCAGAGCAAAATATAGTAAGGTCACAGCACTATGTTACTGATGCTGTGAGTTCATTTTTTCTGTCTCAAATGAATTAAGCATCTATATAACATGAAATGAAGTTTCAAGGGCTTTGTTTTATATTCAATAAATATAATACACCTTGAACTCAAGTATCTTTTAGTAAGGTTTCAGTTTTTTTTTAAAAATTGTTTGTATATATATTAACAGCTGAGTAGATCAAGTCAGCTCAGATTTTGATTTCAGCATCTACTGCTTTGGCACCACGCTGGGTATTTTATTCCTTGCTCTGTAATGTAAAGTTCAGAAGTCTGATTCCATTTTACATGCACCCTAATGTCTCTAATTTGTAATTTGTGTGTTAGGAGTTTTAATAGGACTTCAATATTTCTTTAAATCAAACTAGAATATATTCATATAAACTGCAACTCTTAGATGCATTATGTTATTTCCTGAGGCACGCCAAAAAGCTGGATAGCAGAAGACTGGTGTTGGTGTAAGAATTTGGAGTAATGTAGTCATCTGTTCCAAGAGATGTACGTGGATACATTTCCTCTCAATATGCACTTGCAGCTTACTTCAGTGTTTCTGTATGGGTGATTTAGTATCCTACATTGCTGTTGGATGGAAACAAGATTCAGTAACTGTTATGACGAGTTTCAGTGAGGGATTTAATTAAACACCAACTCTGGGATTTCTTCAGATGAAAAGATTCCATTGAAGGAAAGTTGCATCACTCATTTTTGTATTAACAGATCATCAAGAACCTGGTCTTTCTAACTCTAAACGTAAAGGATCAGTATCACAGAACATGTGAACACTCCTTGCTGTTTCAGAGCCATGAATATTTACCATTTCACTGCAGAGAAGAGCATTTTGTTATTTTGGAAATTGCTTTCTGAAAATAGGTTGCCCAACCAAAAAGCCATCACCACCAACTGTAGATTATATCTGCCGTTACATCGCTCTGTCCCAGCGTGAGTAGCAGTTATTGATTTTCTTGGACTGAGAGGTCAGTCCAGGGCAGGACACAATAAGACTGAATATAAAGGAGAAGAGTTTAGTTTGGACAGACTTTCTGGTGATGGACTATGAATGTTAGTAGTCATTGTTTGTCTTAAGTTTACATGGAATAGAAGTCCAAAAAGGCGTTTCAGAGAAGTACAGAAAAATGTGAGAAATACTTCCATAATTGTAGGAGAAAATGTCCAGTATTAAGACAATAGGTGTACTAAAAAAGCAGTTATAAAATGGAAAGTGATACTTGCAATGGGTTGAAACAATAGCAGCCTAGAAGGATTAAATTTTGGTACGTAACAATTCAGATGGAACAGCAGGCTTATGCTGCTTTGCTTTTGTAGCCTGCAGGTTACTTGTCCTTTCCCTCTTTGTCCAGTTCAGCAGCAATCGGGGATGTTCGTGCCTGTGAGTTCACTGTGGGATGCCTTTTTCTCTCATACTTTGTCTGTTACTGTTTCCTATCGCCTTGAAACACCATCCACTCTCACCAGCCCTGCACCTTCCTCTCACTCACTAGCTTGCTCACAGCTGTCCTTCCTGCCTTTGCCCTGATTTTAAGTTATCTATGATGTATGCTGGTAGTTTTAAGTTTTTGGTTTCTTTGGGTTTTTTTTTTTAAAGTACTTTTCAGATTTATTTCCAGAAGGTGTGGTTTCTTATGAAGTTGTCACATAATTTGTAAAGCAGCTAGAGAAATGAAGCATCAGTTATTTGCCAGGATTTTTGTCAGTGTCAGGCCAAGTACTTGGATAAATCTTTTCAGATCTGTAAAAAGCAGAGAGTCCTGGGAAACTCGCCAGCTAGGGCCCATCCCACCACCCCCAGCAGGGGAGCAGGGCAAGCCTGGAGATTGTGGCCAGATCCAGCCAAGAGTCCATATAATAGGCGATATCATGGTGATGAGGCAAGTCTGAGGTCCAGCTGGGAAGTCAATTCACAGGCTAAGGTTAGGATCAGGTTTAGTGGTCACTGGACAGGTCTTTAGCAATAAGGCCAAGGCCAGAAGCCAGTGCACATGATAACGTCTAGACCAAGGGGCTCCATGGTGGCCCAGGGACAAGCTCACAGAATCACAGAATGGTCAGGGTTGGAAGGGACCTCTGGAGATCATCTAGTCCAGCCCCCCTGCCAGAGCAGGGTCACCTACAGCAGGTTGCACAAAATGGCATCCAGGCAGGTTTTGAATGTCTCCAGTGTGGGAGACTCCACCACCTCTCTGGGCAGCCTGTTCCAGTGCTCCGCCACCCTCAAAGTAAAGACGTTCCTCCTCATGTTTAAATGGAGCTTCCTATGTTCAAGTGTGTGCCCGTTACTTCTTGTCCTGTCACTGGGCACCACTGAAAAAAGACTGTTCCCATCTACCTGGCACCCTCCCTATAAGTATTTATAAGTATTAAGAAGATCCCTCCTCAGTCTTCTCTTCTCCAGACTAAAAAGACCCAAGTTCATCAGCCTTTCCTCATAAGAAAGATGCTCCAATCCCCTAATCATCTTTGTAGCCCTTTGCTGGACCCTCTCCAGCAGTTCCCTGTCCTTCTTGAACCTGGGAGCCCAGAACTGGACATGATACACCAGGGCAGAGTAGAAGGGGACGATGAGCTCCCTCGACCTGCTGGCCACACTCTTCTTGATGCACCCCAGGATGCCATTGGCCTTCTTGGCCACCAGGGCACATTGCTGGCTCATGGTTATCCTCTTGCCCACCAGGACTCCCAGGTCCAGCACTTCTCCAACAGCACAGCTCAGGCAAGGGTTGAAGGTCCCTGGCAGAGCGTAAATAGAGCTCCTGGGCCCATGGTTGTGGGTAGAGGTCCCAGGTGAGGCTGGCTGGGGCCATTAGGGCTTTATGAGTATCTTCAGGGCTCTGACAGCTTGTAGAGGGTTTTGAGCTGTGGAGTACCAGTATTTGCAGTATACTGCTTCGCTCCAGTAATATTGGAGGTATATCAGCACCAAATGGGAACAGTTCCTTTGATAATTGGGCTCAGTACATTTAGGCAGGCTGAGCAAATATTCCTCGTGCAGTAACTCCTAAGAAATGTTTACCATGGGTTTGTATCGGAAATACCAATAAGCAGCTTCTCAGATTTTCTTGTTTAAATTAATTGATGTTTATAAATAGCCTAACATTTTACTTTCTTAAGGGCTCAGCTCATACGTAAAATTAATATATATGTAGTCTTAGTAAAAAGTAGAATTAGTTGGTTTATACCCTGTGTGCATTTGTCTTTATAAAACTGCATATTCACCTTCACATGTTCAGGGGTGTAAATATGGGATTCGGTTTCCACAGCCAACATTGTGCCAAACTTTGAAACAGCTTTTCAACGAACAGTGATTTCAGTAGAAGTCCGGTGTGTGACTCCATAGAAAGCAAACACAGAAAAGGCAGCATATAGCTGAGGTGAATTCACCTGCAGATGTGAATGCATATTCAGTTTGAGAGTATTTGTTCATGCTTTAAGAGCTAAATGTTTGCCTAGGCTATGTTTGTTTCACCTCGGGAAAGCCATGATCCTATCATGGCTAATGTATCAGGCAGGTCTGTGCTTGCTGGTCATTCCCTTGAAATCAGTGGCAGTATTTACCAATTTCGAGTGTTGCAGATAAGTTAAGCTGTTGCATGCTCTGCTGCGAAAGGGGTGTGGGGGGATGGAAAACAGTTGAGAGGCAGCAGCAAAGCCTCATATTACAAAGCCAATTCGCCTTGTAGAAATAGGTCAAAAGTGCAGCTGATGTGCATTTAGACAGAATATGGAGAGGGAGTAAAAATAGTATTTTAACAAAATTTGCTAATCAGATAAAATAATTTTGTAAGTAAGACTCCAGATGGAAGACATCCTGATTAATTCCATAGGGGCTTAAAAATTTCTGGTTCCTCCTGTATGAGAAATATTCATCAAAGCTGCTGGAAAACTCGCTAGGTTTTAGTTTATAGCCTATGGTATCCTGTCTTGACTTTTTCACTGAGTGAAAATGTTTATCTTCTTTCTGTGGAAGGTGCTGTAGATATGGGCTCGTTAAGTGCACTGGTCTCCCTCCTATCTGTGCAGAAATGAGAGACATTAGAATGAGAATCCCTTGCTTTTAGTGAGTGTAGTTATCTTTTATTACATAGGAAAAAAAAGAAAGAAAAGAAGCATGGCAAATCAGAAGTAGAAAAGTAAATTGGCTGCAGATGAGGAGTAAACGTTTGAAAGCCCTGGAAATTTTGGGGTGTATAAGAAGATTAGAAGCAGTACATATTGTCACCCTGTTTTGTACACAGTCCTCAGCAGGTATTCAGACCTTTTGGGCTTGTTTCCATGAGAAGGAGGAACTGCTGGGAGTCAAGTGCCTGCTCTGTGTAGCACTGCTTGTTTCGAGCAGTGCGAAGAAGCCCAGTCCCCTTCAGCAGAGCAGATCAAACACCATGAGGCTTTGGGATTCCTTGTGCTCCCATGGCTGCGCTGCCTGCTCCTCGCTTTCTCTGCTCCCTCCTCTTCTCCCACAGAAGCCCCTGGGAGCACATGCTCCGGTCCCCACCACCTTCCACGATCTCCTGGGTGGGGATTTCTGTTGATTCAGCAATCACAGACCAGTAAGGCATGTGTGTGCGTCATGTGTCTGCCTTCAATTAAAGGAATCCAGCATTCCCATCAACTTCGGTACAATCTGTGCTTCCCAGTAAGTCACCAGCTGGTAATCATGAGTACCCACCAACATAACAGTATATTGCATAGGAATGAGCAGACAATGATGAAGGTTAGTTTGTTTTTCTTAAATACATGCTAGTATAATATAGTTCAAAATTAAAAACTAAGTGTTTAATTTAAATAGCATCTCTCTGTAGAATAGAAAAGACACATTTGTAACTGTCATGTAGTTAGCCTCTGGTACTCCATGCTGCATGGCAACACTGAAATAAATTGAGGTTTTACTAAAGGATGAGATCTGCATAGGAACAAGAATAGTAATTCCAGTTGTACTGGAATTGCCTGGAGTAAAAATTAAAAAATTACTGTAGGAACTAGTGGTTGTGGACACAACTTGGACAGAGGATGTTCTCCCTTCCCCCAGTATGACAATTCCTTTATTAGGGCATTTGAACTTGGATTCACAGCAAGGGGAAACGGGAAGGGTCACTGTACAAACCCCTCATTTCTCTAGGTTGTTCTCCCTTCTGACCTCATTGCAGTTAGATTAGGGGAAAGGGCAGTGGTTTCACAGATTCAAGTTTCTTGCATTGCATGTTTTGTTGAATTACTGTAAAATGTTAGCCCTGTGGGTCCTGAGAACAAAATTAAGAGGGGAAGAAAGAGCAAAAGGGAAAAAGGGTTACTGAGTGACTTGAAATGCAGCCAAGAAGAGATATAATGAAACTTGGCTCAAAGCCTTGTGCTGTAGCAGAGCTCTCAAAGATCAATTGCAGGGATGTCTCTAGCTGTGAAAACATACCTGATGTTTTCAGAGGCTGGCTGGCTGAAATGAAAATAAGATTCTACTTGTATGCTTTGTTGTTTTGTTTTGTTTTTTTCCTTTTCCTGAAAAAAAGGGAAAAATTGACACTCACTTCTGTTGTTGACTTTTTGAAAAAGTTTTTTCCTAAATTGAAGTTAAGTAGCTTGCATAAGCATTTTAGGGCTTTTTTCAGTTTCATCTTGTAGTTACAACTGCATTTTTAAATAGTGATTGTTAACAGAATTTGCCAGCCTTTGAAGTGCTTACTGAGTCAGTTGTTAGGTTTCTTTTCTGTCTTCCATTTAAGTGAGCGAGCAGATGATAGGGCACAGTGACACTAAAAGAGGCACTGTATAGTGTCACGAGTCTCATCTAAGTGAGATTTGTCACACCTAACTTCAGCTGTCTGTGAATGTGAGTGCTCATGTGTGAGTCAGGTGTCCGAACTTCCAGCAAGGTCTGTAGAAATTTAGTCAATACAGTCTGTGGAGAACAAAGTGGTTTGTCTCCTTCTACTCTATATTCCTAAGTTGGGTCAAATTAGTCATTCTAGCCTCCATAATGTGCATTGACAAAATTTCCATTGGCTGTAATGGGGGCTTAGACGTCTGTCTCCCATGCAGCCTTTATAGTCAATGGGGAGAAATCAGTATATCGAGGGCTGTATTTCTATGACCTACATTAGACATTTCCTTTGGGGCGACATAAATCATGTTTTTAAAAGGGCTGTTTCTTTCCATGAACTGTTGCTCAAGTTTAGATGACTACTTCATTTATAGACAGCTACACTGTACATGCCTATAATTTAAGGCAAGGTGAGTCCCACCCTTAATTTTACTTTTTGCACGGCTGAATGACAGTAATTGTCAACTTCATGCCAGACTTGCTTTATCCTGTGTGTGTGTCCCAAATTAGCTTAGCACATCTCCATTAGGAACTAATGAAATTATGCAAAAAATGTACTCATTTGACTAAGTAAATGGCGATGTTGCATCTCTATTTCATTGGGTACATGTTCTCAATAAATGATGACAGAGACAAAGTATGACAAACATTCACATAAATGACTGCATGTGACAAAGAATGCGTGCAGCTGTTGGAATTTTGGGGGAAGAGTATCCTCTGCATCTTTAGTGTTAGCATAACGTGAACTGTGAATTGCAAATATTGAACATGCAAGAGGAAAAAAGGGTAGTTTATGCATAAGCTACCGTTGAAAAACATTTTCCCAAATCACGCACTGAAGAATTCTGAGATAGCAGGTTCATAAATATTGAGGGTTTGGGGTTTCTTTTCTCTGTTTACTGGTAAACAGTGGATGAGGTCTATACAAGATGTTAATAGTTTCCTTAACTATACAGAAACAAAAAACTAAATGACACTACCCTATTTACCCCACTGCCAACGTTTTAAATTTTGATGGAGTTGCTCATAGCTAGGGGCAAATTCTGAATCATAGGCTTCAGAACATGTGATACACCTACTGTTGTATATAACATACACAAACAACATTTTTTTCCCCCACGGAATTGGGAACGTGCAAGTTCCTTGGTAATGAAGAATTAGAGCTTGAGGATCTTGGGGCTTTCTGAAAAAAAAAATGTGGTTATGGTTATTCTTGTTGAAAATGACCACAGTTTATACTGTCATTTCTCTTTTTGTAGAAAATGAGTTACTGAAGTATTAGAGTCAGTTTTCATTGCAGGAGAGTACAAAGTGATGAAAACTTGTTTGAAGAGCAAGAAGACAGTGGATTTTGGATGGCTGGTGTAAAATATGAGGAAATATTTTAACGGATTTATTTGTTTGTTCAGGACAGTCAGTAGCTGGAACAAGAGCCACCCAGCCGCATCCATAAAATATTAGATCACTCCTTCAGGCTCATCTGTTTTCTGAATATGTCGTGGCTTTGCTTTATCTGAAATAACAGCTTGGTCTTTTTAAGAGCCCCGGTCACACCTGCTGGTGGTCCAAATCCTTTGGACCTGTGTAGAGGGTCCTTACTAAGCAGCATGTGCTACGGCTAGAGGATGGCATGCTCAAAAAATCAGGAATCTTAGTTTTTTAAAAGAAAAAAAAGAAAAAACTCACTAAAAGTTGGGACCCTCTCGCATATCTGAATGTCTTGTTACAATAATGACAGCTCAGTAGTAAGATATTCCTGCTTCCCTCAAGAACCTAGTAGGCCTCTGAATCCATTTGCAGCCCACTGGGAAATCCTTCAAAGATTGTAATAGCTAAAAACACCCTTTAAAAGATGAAGTAATAACATTAGTAAAACAGTACAGTTCTTTATGCCTAGAATCGATGTTTTAGCTTTTATTTTACTCATAAAAGTGGAGACACTGTGGAAAGCAAAAAGTAAGTTTAGCTCTCTGAAGAGGAGAGAGATGGATCCTAATCAATGCTTAGCTGGAGACTGATAAAAGACTGCCTGCATAAATGGTTGCCTTTTGTTTGGTTGTCTCACTTCTGCCCTACACGTATAGCCACAACTGTTTTTAATAAAATAGTTGTCAGCCTTGCTTACGTGCTCGCAGTACAATGGCATGGTTGTGTCACATGAATTGTATAAAGGCACTGAATAAAGCAAACAAATGCTTCACCCACACAATTACGGCCTAAAAAAAACCTCAAATGTTTAAACATTCTGCAGCATGACAACTGTTAGTTTAGTGCTTTGTGAATAGAGAGGGGCCTTTTGTATAAAATATTTCCTTGGACAAATGTATATCTAAGTAATGCAAATGAGGGACATTTGGGGGAGGAGGTGTCTTGGTACTAAATATATTCTTTGCCTCTTTGTTTGCTTCTTCTCACAGGTACTGCAATGAGCATTTGCTGTGCCCCCCTCATGTGTTTTGGACAGGCTGGGGTCCATGGGAGCGCTGCACTGCGCAGTGCGGAGGAGGGATCCAGGCACGGCGCAGGACATGTGAAAATGGTCCTGACTGTCCTGGCTGCAGCGTGGTAAGTAATTCTCGGCTTTCCCTTCAGCAAATATCTATGGCCATATGCCATCGATGACCCTATGTCCGTGGGGCATCTGTGTATGTCTGTACGCTCTACCCCTAACAAGAGTCACCAGAGTGTGTTTGTCTCTGTGTTGCTCGCGTGTGCTGAAATTCACACAGTTTATCAGTCAGAAATATAAACAATTCAGCTTTTTCACAATATCATCTAGAATATGAGCTTCCTGAGGCATGTTTGGTGCAGATGTGGGTGTGTCCTTGGTGGATTTTTATCACAAACACACACAGGAACTCTTACTATGAGCCCAGGACTCCAGTGTATCAGGTCCTGTACAGTACAGAAAAATCTAGGTTTAAAATCTAAGTACATAAGGAGCCAATAACTGAATACACGGAACCACCAGAAAGTGCTGAAGTAAGCTTGAATACCAGTAGTGATGTTAGCAAGGCAGCAGCCTAGAAGCTGTCAGGCTTTGAAGCTACAGCGGGACGATTTTGAATGAATAGGAGTGCTTTATGGATATGCCATTTATGAGGAGAAACGTATGGGAAAGCATATAGGGGCTTTTTCTTATAGCTGAACAAATAGAGGTGGTAGGTTTTGTGTGCTGGGAACATCAAAATGGGACATTGCTTTCTTGAAGGTGAATGAGATGATGCACAGTTATATGGGTGAAGGAGAAAAACATAGCAGAGATGTGGAAAGCAGGTTGACACATTCAATGCAGTACACTGGGAGGATAACCTTGGTGTGAGTATTCCTGAATGGATAACACTGTCAAAGTCAGAGGAAAGGATATTGTTGCAGGACAATGAGAAGCTGAAGCAAAGTCTTAGCAAGTGTAGGTGTATATCAGAAGATGAGCTTTGGAGTGCTGTTTCATAATTGAATTCTAGTGGTGGATTGTCACTGAAGCGGGTATTATGTAGAAAGCATAACCTGGGCGAAAATTTGAAGTTGCCAAAACTGCAGAAGACAGATTCTGTTGGTGAATGACAGATGGTGGTGTTAATCTCCCCAGTTAGCAAGAACGAACACAGCTCAACGGAAAAATGAGAGTTTGGGTTTAGCTGTGTTGTGCTTAATGGCCAGGCCTAATGTTGCACACTAAGAAACATGTACTCAATTTTCTTCCAGAATACTAAAGAGGTAGAAGAAAAATACATATTTTTAATATATATATGAAACCAATTTTTACATGCCTTAATTTCAGAGACTAACCTTAATTCTGAGGTTTTTCATCATCTGTGGTCTATATGTTAGACTGGCAGTTTTCTAATTTTAAGGGTTTGTGCATTTTCCCAGGATTTGTTCTCTTTTTAACATTTATCCTGGCGGTAGAATTGCATTTTCAGTACACTGAAAACATCCAGCAGGTTTGTTATTGTCTTTCAGTTGAACTTTAAGAAGTAACCTTATAACTTAGAAGTACACCAAGTTTTCCAAAATATTTATCTCTCCCTAATGTACACAAAAAAGCAGACCTATGGTCTAGATCTGTTGTTAAACCTTCCTGACCAGCATAGCAAAGAGCACAATCTAAAGGTTTTCTGTCTCGTTCATCCCTGTTTACCCCATACTAATGTTTGTAAAAGAAAGCAGTATTTTGTTTTGCACAGAATCTTTCCATGGTCTAAAATGAAAAATACGTAGCTCTAATTTTCTCGGGAAGCTCCATGAGAAAAGTAAGAAAAACTTTAATGTAAAAATTCCTTAATTATAACTGAGTTGAGATTAACATTACTGGGGTTTGTAATTTATTACCACTCTTGGCACGTTGTTGTTAGCACAAAACAGGAACCAGTTCAGCTATGAAAATGTTTGGGGTTTTTTTTATTAATTAGAAAATTATTGCGTTGGTGGTTTCAAAAAACTGCTTAGCTTTGGAGTACATAGTTGTCTTGCTAGTACTTAGGTGCCAATGGAAAACAACCTAACGTAGAAATCCTCTATAAACCCCGGTGTTCTTGCAAAACAAAGGACTTGGATATGAAGTCTGTGTTCTGTTTTAAGTTTCAGTGAATTTAAACCTGGAAGTTACCTGCCCTGAGTCAAAAATTTTGCAGCCATAATAGGACCTTGTCAATAAGCATACCTGGAGAAGAAAGTACCTTATTTCTTCTAAGAGCTTGTTTCGTTAATGTAGGAAGGAGCAATCTGAAATATTTTTATGCCTTTCTGTAATTGTTGAGTGGATCAAATATTTATATTAATAAAATCCTAATGAATGAAGAGCAGGAATATCAAAACTTGTTTATTCATCAGAGGTTTCTCTGCTTCAACCAAATTTTTGTTATTGTTGTAGGTATGTGTTCTTCAAAACAGTTAGAATTATGGATTTTTACCATAGTGAATAAAGGAGAAATTATTGTGCCTTACTACTACTAATTTCCCATCTTTACTGGTTGTAGTGGTACTAAACTCAGGTGGTAAAAGACATTTACTGAATTTAATTTGTTTTTAAAACCTTTTGCACTGGGTATCTCAGAACACTTGGAAAGCTAATTAATCTTGGGAAAAGTTGCAATGAAAGGGATAGTAATCTACCCTGTCTACTGGATATCAGATCTGGAGTAAAAGATGTTCTGAGCCAAACTTTCACCAAATGAATTAAAGGCATAGCTGAGAAAAGGCTCAAGGATTTAAAATGCCCAGTTGTCTCTTTCGATCATTAGATGATAGCTTTAATCTAAAAGGAGACTCTCCAGGTTTCTTATTTACCTTCAGTGAGAATAAACTCTGGGAAACTTTCACAACGGTTGAATGGCATGAGTTGTCATAGGTCTTCTGCAGCTGTGTAGTTCAGAGTCTGTGCTCTGTAAAGTCAAGATTTGTGCCAAGTCCATAAGAAGTGGGAAAGAAAAATGTGTAGATAGAGGACTGGAAAACATATCATTTAAGAAGAAAATAAGTGTGTTAGGATTCATTTCATCTTGAAAAGAAATTTTTGATACATCAGAGGTGCAGGGTGGACTAAATGCTGTCTTGAGACCCCTTTCAACTCTGCTGATTCTTTGTTTTTAGCACAAGTTTTCAATGGGGGGTCAGGGGAGAAAAAACAACTGTTTTTATAAGGCTGAGGACAAGAAGTCTTACAGCTTGTTTGCCAGCAGTATCAGGGGGGCAGATATTATGTCATAGGAGAACCTACCTCTTCTGTTTTCCAATCTGTAGCCAGGCTGTGAGACTGCAGTATGGCCAGTCCTAATTTAGCTGTTCTCATTTTGCAGCTTGTACAATATTGATGGCTGTTGTCTGTGTCCATCTAATGATTTATACCACATAATTTTTACTGAGAATTTTTCCTTCCTTTTAGTTTTGTGGTATTGCTCTTAGTCTGTACTATCACAGCAGGCGGCTACTGCCTGTTTTGAGAATTAGACCACAGACACTCCTAAAGGTCAAAAAGATGAAGCTTGAAATGAAAATCTGGAGCCCTAAGGACCTGTCAAGGTCTTATGTTAATCAAAGTGAGTAAGAATGCTTGAAATTGTCTAATAAGAGATAGGACCATCACAGCCAAATTTAAGAGCAGCTAAAATCTGGTAATAGAAAGCTTAAGCGGATCACAAAATAGGTATTACTTTCATGTATTCAGGTGATACTTTTGCTAGAGAAGGAACTGTGGAATTCTGTGGACTGTGCTAATAAGACTCAGAGGACAAATATCTTCAGATTTTACAGCGTACTCAGATAAGTTGTACGTTTGCTTTGGAAAATGCTTCTTCTCCCCTGAGAAGCATAATCTCAGTTGAATTTGCCTCAGGCCAGTAATAAAAAATAACTTTTTTTACAAATTATTGCTAGAATAAGAAATCTAGTTTGAGGCTCAAGTTGGGTGACATACTTTACATATATTTGTCTGTGTTCTCATTTCAGTCAGGCTAACATATGCATTAATTTTAGTTTTTGTAATGGGAGACTGGTAAAGTGCATATACTTCCCATATTTGGGGAATAGCATTTTGGTTTTTGCTGTGGAATAAAAAAAAAGGAGGAATTTTGTTTGTTTCTTAGAAATAGTTGCTAGTGCCTCATTCATCTTTTTTTACTATTATTATTTCAATGTTCCGGAAGCGTGTTGAATACAAAACTTTTGGAAGAAAAACTCTCTCTATTCTAAAGTTTCTATTATGACACAAGATGAAAAGAAAATGTCTTGGAAAAACAAATGTCAGATGTGTTTTATTTCATTAAGTTTTTAAAGGGAATTTGAAGATGGAAGGTTTTCAGAAGTACTTTGTCCATCGGAAAGGACAGAGCCTGCCTTTACAATACTTGCCATCTTACAAAACAAACTCCAAATGCCTAGTCTAGAGAAAAGGCACCCAAAAAGGAGATTTTTATTATGCTTTTTTGTGGTTCTTTTTTAAGTTTCCATTTGACTTCTTCGAGTTAAAGAAAAATAAAATAATACATCATCTATTGCAAATCCAGAAAACGTATTCTTACAAGCAGGCAGTACAAGGAATTGAACTTTTTTATATGACATTTGCCTACATCACCCTCATTTCCTTTTCCAATCCTTTTTTTTCTGTCTATAATGTAAGCTTTGTTGAATATCAGCTGGGTTTTGTATGTTTTAAAAGTTTAGCAAAGTAGAGTCTATCTTCTTTTGATATTGCATGTGCTATTGCAATTATAAGCAATGACAAATAATTAAAGAGGGTAAAAAAAAAATCAAAAATCACAAGAAATAATTTCAGAAAACAGTAACACATATTAATTAATGGTACATGTGGTGCTCAACTTTGTCAGTAAAGTGAGTTATCAACTTGGCATGCATAGTCAAGGTAAATGCAAAGTATAAACTGTTTGAACTGATAAGCGTATATATCCAAATGTCAGGTGTTTAAGGTAGTCTTTAGCTACACATCCAGGGATTGTTTTGCTGTCTGATTTATTTAATTTTAAAATAGAGGATAAACTGCAAGTTGTTTGCTTTCTTGATAAAACAGAGCAGTGCGAAGCATGAATTTTTTGAGAAGCATGTAATTTTAAAAATAATTTAAAGCTGAGAAATAAATCAGCTGCTGGAAAACTGTCACTACTCCACTTCAAGCGATTCAGTTCCATGTATGACAATTGACACTGACTGCCGTCCTGTTCTGAGGTTCCTATAGCAAGCTCTTTCAGAGACTTCCAAGGCATGTACAATAACTTCTTTTGTGGACCAACGCCTGTTGATTTGAAATCTCTTTCAAATCTAGTTAGAAGGGTTCTCCAGAGTGAGTATTCTCACATTCAAGAGCTTTGCTTTGGACATATGTGTACCTGTGATATAGATGATGTGTGTTTGATTCAGAAGTTCATATCTTATTTTTAAAAAAAACAACAACATAGGAAGCAAATTTTACTGTAACTGGGCACAAGCTTTCTCAGGGCTTTGGATGTAGGAAGCGGTCAATGTGTCCCCTCAATATCAGGTGACAGCCAAGTGCCTTCATCCACTTAGGAAGTCGTATTGATTGGAGATAGGAGACCCAGTTTGTTACATCCAGAGTTTGCCACACTGTTTCCTAAAACACCAAGTTCACCAGAGTGTGTCCTATCACAACTATTGCTATTTATTGCAGTTTTCAGCAGCTCTGATGCTGTAGATGTAGTCTTTGTTATTGTTACTTGGATGTAATACCTTACACCTGGCTATGTGAGGCTCTGTGTTTGAACTGTGATCATTACTGTGTCTGATAGCCACAGAAAGCAGAAGTATCTGAAACCTCCTTCATTCTGCACCCAACAGGCACAGCGTTGGGCCGAAGGCTCAGTATTACGAGACATGATTTTCTACTTCCCTTTGACTCAGCTGGTTTTTGAATATAAACAAAAAAGGAGAAAGATATTTCGGAATAAAGGATGTTGGGTGCTGACATTTTGTGCTGCAGTAATTTTAGAATGAAGTAATGAGTGATACTGAAGCTGGAGAATATTTCCTGGGGACTCATGCTTCACCCAGCCTGAGATTTTTTCATTGCTGTGAACCTAGAACATTCAGTTACCTCTGGAAAGTAACCCATAACTTTGTCATTGTACACTAAAAATCAAAACAAAAACTAGGGGGCATGGTGTTAGCTTAGTTTCATCAAGTAGTAAGTCTTACAGGATCATATTGTAGTCTGTCAGGTATTCTTACCCTTCTGCCCATAAATAAGGAACCCACTCCCCCATTACAACTGTGTTTGATTGGAGGGCAGTCTTAAATGACAGCATGGAATTGCAACAAGTTACATGAAAAACAGTGGCCCAATAGAGAACAAAAACCTAAATTAGTTTTCACCTTGATGACAGAGTTGCAGCTGAGTCCTTCATTTGGTCCAAGTGGCATCAGCTGCTGGTCAATGAGCATAAACGTTAGCACACATGTAGCTTGTGACTACCAACTGTGTGTCTTTTAATTTTTAGCAGTAGGACCACTAAGTCCTATTGGCAGGAGATATGGGAAGGGGAAATAAGAGAAGGAAAAAATTTCAGACTTGAACTATAAACTTATAGGAAATTAGGCTTAATGAGTTCCAGTGCTTATGAATCTACTTGTTTAGTATGTGTATTGTAGCTCTATTTGATAAATAAGTAGTATTTCCATGCAATCAGAACTGACATGAAAAGGGAGAGCTATAAAAAAAAATTACAGAGAGAATTCAGCAGACTCAGGGAACAGGTAATTTTGTGGCAATTGAAACATATTTTGGGGGAATTTAAGCCAAAAAAAGAAAAACAGATGTAACATTCAGTGGTTCTACCAATCTGTTCTGGGAGGAAGTTTCTTTCTGTCCTCCATCTGGCAATCATGGGTGTAGGATACACCAGATAGTCGCCTAGTAACCCATCCAGTATTTTCTGTACTGTCTCAGAGTCCTGGCTCAGCCCAGTAAGAGTCCCATCTTCTGTTGCAACCAGTCTCAGGTGCCAAAAAGAAGGTAAGGAATAAGATAAAAACTATGTAGACAATTTCGCATATGCCAAATAATCCTTCTTGACCCCTGAAAGCACCTGACTAAAACTCAAAATATGATAGTTGGTTATAGTAAATACTACACTATAGAAATACATCAATTTATAAATGGTAAATGTAATAAACTTATATAGACCACTAATTTAGAAGGAAGAACAAAGTAATCTCTGTCCTGGAGTACTGGAGCTGTATTTAATATGTTGTTTTGTTTTTAGAAAGGAAAAAAAAGATAATAAGTCTCATATGCAAATTCAAGGAAAAGAAAAAAGTGATGCAGGTAGAGATGGGCTGTTTCACCTGATCTCTGGTTTTCAAAATGCTGAACAACTTTAGGGTAAAAAGTAACTCAGATGTAAATGGAAACTGGAGTGCCATCCCTTAAGATATTACCAATATAGACCACTTCATACCTTTCTGGCATTGTTCTTCAAGAAGATAATGGTGGTTTCTGACAGTCAAAATGGAGCAGCTTCAAAGTATATGGTATTAAATTTGTGATGCAGTGTTACAAAAAAGGGTGATCATTAAAGTGATATACTAGCAAGAAGGTGTAGGAGTTAAAAGATGGATAAAGCTAACTGGACATAATGGTGAGTTGTCCTGGAAGGGGAAACATCAGATTCTTGTGACATTACTCTAGATTTCCGAAAGAAATTACTTTAGACAGATCTTACTTATTAGGGTTCTTAGTAATTTTGGTAGATGAATTTGTCTTATGTTTGCTGGTGACCTGAAGCTGTGGGGCATCGTCAATACAAAGGTTGATTTGCATGTCATATAATAGGAGGTGACTGATGTCTTTGAGGACTGAAGTAATAGAAGTTAAATGAGTTGTATCATAATTTCGAAGTTGTGAACGTAACATAAAATTAACAGAAACACCTGCTCTCACCTTGAAGCACAGTGAGGAACAAGACAGAAGAATGACCCTAGTGCGTGAGTTGTTTATGATACTAGCTATAAGCCAGAAAAATTGTGCAGCAGTGAAAAATGTAGATTCAGTTTTAGCATTTAGGATGCTTCAGAAAGATATTTCCATTAGAGACCAAAAAAAACAGTCTAGGGATTCATATAAACTAATGTCAGAAGGGATGACTGTAACAGACTGGACTGAAGCTAGTTGAAATCACACTTTTTTGTTTCACATATTGCAAGTAATGTGATTTGACCACCACTGCTGTTATCTTCAAAGCTGAGCTTATTTTGAAGTTGAGTTTATCTGACACCGTCGGATCAATGACTGAAGTCATGGAAGCTCATTATGATTTCATCTACAAATTTTCAAAGTCTCTTCTGTTACAAAGATATGTCTTTGTACGTATGCAAAAACCTTAATTTTACTGTAGGCAGTTCACTAACAACCCTAAGTCATTGTGCAATTGCAATCAAAATGGGCAAAAAGGGTGCATGAAACATGGCATTGAAAATGACCTCAGAAACATGATAGAGCCATTATGTAAAATTGTTCTGTAGCCATGCTTAATGTTCTTAAAGGATA
This sequence comes from Ibidorhyncha struthersii, assembly GCA_013398815.1. Lineage (NCBI taxonomy): Eukaryota > Metazoa > Chordata > Aves > Charadriiformes > Charadriidae > Ibidorhyncha > Ibidorhyncha struthersii. Next base: position 1,095,595 of record VZSZ01002521.1, on the reverse strand, counting down.
TTGCAAGTAGTGGAAGTGAGCTGAACCCTGGAAAATGTCCCAAAGAAAGACAAAAATTTGGGATTCTGATAAATCAGTGTAGTGTTTGAAGGACTAATATATAAATTAATGATAGGTTTAAAGAGGGAACACTGGGATTTCTGTGCAGTCTGTATTGTAATTTATTGAATTCTAAGGAAATATGAAGACAATTAAGGGAAATAATTTCTATCCAGGGCATTGTTAAATGATGTAATTTGTTGCAAGAGATTGTTGAGGCTTAAAAAAACCCTACACAACTAAAATTGTGCAGGATATCAGGATGGACTAGAATTATAATAGACAAAAAATTTTACATTTTAGGTAGCAGAGTAAATCACATGTTAGAGTTTGAAATCTTCTGAATATTAACAGTCAGATTGAGAGCTGTGCTTTGGGCCTTCCACTGATTTCTGTGCTGTCCTTAGATAATAACCAGGGACAGCATGTCTGATCTACAATGGCGTTTGCACTGTTGCTCTTTGTGAGTGTTGAATCAGGTTACAACAAATTGTCGCCCTGATTTATTTTCTTCCTTTTGGGCTTAGCCGCCTGTAGTTAAAATGCTACAGGCAAACATAGTAATTGTGTTTACACATTTTATACCAAAAAGTGTGCTCACATGTAGACCTGATGGTTAACACAAAGCAGAGTTTTGTTTCAGTGTTCTTCTCTTTGACCTCGGTAAACTGAGGGATGGATGAAGCCTGAATAAGTAATACGCTCTGTTGCCATTATAGCTTCACTACTGTGGCAACTGTTGAAGAGTGCAAGATTGATTTGTTAGCTGAGCTGATTGGCAGCAGTCTTTAGCCATCCGAGTGCAATTAAATGGAACTCCATCCAAATTAATGATATTTATCTGCCGGCTTTTGTTTTCCCTTAGTCTCAGAGCATTATAGTATTTTTTAATTTATTAGACTGTGGTAGGTTTTTGCTTTTCATTAAAAATAGTGTCAGGCAGCTCTATTCTTATGCAGGTTATATCAGATTGGGGCATTATTTAAAAAAATATGGAATATTTATTGATGGAGTTATTAAAACTACTTGTTTTTTCCTCGTGGGTTGATTCCCTCATCCCTTCCACATTCAGTTACTGACTTAGAAGACTTCTACGCTACTACTGCAGCCACCAAATAAAAGGCATTAAATTATTCAAAGCCTCTGACATTTGTCTTGAACAAACAAGTTCCCAAGCCTTAGAAAAGGCAAACATACATTATCATGGTGTTTATTTATAACTGATTTTGTGTCTTCAGGATGTCTTCAGACTCAGTCTGTTGCACCATTCTGAAATAATAATATTTAGGCCTGAATACTCCAGTAGGTGGGATTGTATTCTTCATGTCTGAGAATATAATATCGTGCAAACACTGAGCTCATTTACCCGCATACACAGTGATTTGTCCTTGCAGCTTGAAGGGAAGGATGCAGTTTCACAGTCCCCCTATCAGGACCACTTATGGTATTTGAAAGCAGCATCACATAGCATATTTCTTTTCTGCCAGAGAAATGCAGCTGGAAGTAAAATTGTTAATCCTGCAGATTCCAGAACAATACTTGTTACATCAGCTGAAACATCAGAAAGGTGAATGAATTTGAAGTAATAAAAATAGGCCTTTGAGTTTACATTATGAAAATCTCTATCTTTGTTACTTATAACAATTTCTGCTGTGAGAGATCAGTGAAGCATTTACTACTCTGTGAAGGTAAAGGACTTGATTTGTCTTTTGTTTGGAATTACCCAGACTGGGAGTGGCCCAGAAATAGGTCAGCCCCAAATGCAGTTCTGGCTTTGCTTTGTTAGAGAGGCTCTAGATGGAGAGAAGCAGCTGTAGGCTATAGCTTTATTTCTCACTTACCTGATTCAGAAGAAGGACAGACTCACTTTGATCTCTTTGGGCTTTGAATCAATCTCCAGAAGGAAAAGTGGAGAAGAAATGATAGAGCTGACATGCTGTGTTACCAATTTACTGTCATTTGGAATTAAGAGGAGTTGATCAGGTCCTCAGCTGGTACAGATTGATGAAACTCTGTTGATTCCCTCTAGGATGCATGAGAAAACTTGCAAGTTACAGTTTGACATATTAATCTCCAGATTGCGAACATTTCTGCAGAATAAGGCAGTACTAGGAAATACTAAACGCCTTCATGGTCCCTAGCTCAGGGTACCCTCATTGGTGGCTCTTTGTGCAGTTCACCCTACTGTGCGGGTGGCTGAGAGCTTCTTCCACAACATGCCAGCTAGGAGGCTGCACAAGTATTGAGGAGAAGCAGGCTGTGTCAGAGAGAGTTCGGGAACCTCTCATTCCCTTTGTGGACTAGAGAGGAAAAGGAAACTTAAATCTCTCCTTAGATCCTATGGTACTACAGCTACTTTGCCCATTACGCAGGCTGGATTGCCGGGCACCAGGTCAGGTACAAGAACGTTATGTAGCCAACATCTGCACGGTGCTCAACACAAGACTATTCTGTGTGATTGCTCACAAGCAACCCCATTTTTAGTACAGGAAGTTTATTTATGAAGGTAGTGGCCGATTCCCAGATTCCTTATAAAACCTCTTTTACGTGTTGGTGGTTGTGAGGACATTGTACACAGCTCAGATCTGCAACGCAGGAGCTTGGATAGCGTGGCTCTATTAATTTACTGTTCTGGTAATGTCATACCACTGTGGATGTACCTCTTACTAGCAAAAATTTCATTTCCCGCAGATGAGTTTGTTCTGTCCCCATCCCAATCAACACAAGCACTATGAAAAACATGAGAGTTACTCAACAGACCCACATCCTCAGCATTGCCTGACTCAGCTAAGTCTTTTCACACCCTTGAATGACATCAGCCAGAGAAGTTCAGAGTGTGTCTGGCTGTTACTCTACCTAGAAAACTAAGGCCTATAATCCTGCTTTAATCTGAAATTAAGTATGTTCACTCTATTTAAAGCATGAAAAGAGATTCAGTCAGAAGTTTCAAACATTTTCAGGCAGTTGCTCACAAAACTGGAATTATATTATATGCTTTCACATAGGAGCACATAACCGTCTATGCAAATTCGCTGTTCCCCATTAAAAATAGTTAATTTATGTGTCCTAACCCTATTGAAAAGCTGATCCAGAATCCCCATTCACATATTGAAGCATTTGTGTGAGATAGCTTGGCAGCATGAATATTTTGTTAAAGAGGTTTTAAAGTACTTAGAAAAAGAAGTAATATCAGTGCATATAATCTTCTTCTGAAATGGAGGACTAAAAGGAATATTAGACATACAGTGAAATCTAGTATGAGCAATTTGGTATGAAGTATAAAAATGATCCATTACACAGAATGCAAGAAAAAAAGCAAACAATGGATTACAGGAATTAATGCATCAAAAACCATGCTGGGGGCCATATAAATGTAATTCTGAAAAAAGTAAAGAATACAGTCTCTTGCATTCTAAAGACACCATGCACAAAACCTGGTGTCTCTAGTTAAGGAAATGTTCTCACTTCTTTCTTTTGTTTTCAGAATGATTGACATTTTATTGACTGGTTAGTTTCCTAAGTAAAACTGAAGAAGTATAACAGTATGAGATGCCCTAACTATAAAGTTGAATCTGACTTTCCATGGTAGTCCCAAAATGTAAAAAAAAAAAAAAGAATTATGTTGCCTTAAACTTCATAGGAAGAATAATATATATGAGCAGAATTTCCTGTGTTGCAAGAGGTAGATAGGGTGAGATGTGGAGACGAAAGAAAAAATTAAATCACGAGAGTGCAAGATGTAAAAAAAAAAAAGGTATTTGTCTTTACTAAAGTCACAGAAGGGCTTTGCCTAAAATAGACAAATAGAGATGAAAATGGACTATTAATCTTTTTCTTTGACAAGGTAGGCATCCTTTATTATTTTGGGGGAAATTTATTGATGAGCTTAGTTCTTAGAACTGCATCCTGCCTGCTGTAGCAGCTTGATACAGAGTGTGCACTTTCTTATTTATAGACTTCCGCTTTCCCTTTTCCCCTCCAATATCCCCTTCAGAGTGTTTTCCTGAAAGTAGATGGCACTTTAGATACTACAGTACTTCCCGTGCTGTTGAATATGTTTAATTACACAGGTCTCAGCACAGACTGCGTTGGACACCTTCCACTGTGAAAAATAACCACTTATTCCTCTCTTCCGTTTCCCATCTTTTAAGCACTTAATTATCTGCAAAAGGATAATAGCTATTCTCTTAGCTTGTGGCTGCAAGTTTCCTTATGAAACTTTGAAAGACATTGTGAAATGTCTTCTTGAATTCAAAGTAAACTGTATCAACTTACCTCCTGTATCCATATGTATGTTGACTTCTTCAGAAACTGTGTTAGGTTGTCAAACCTCAAACCAGGACATTGGTTCATGGCTTCCTTTTATAAAAAAGCAGGGTATATAATTTTGTTCTCCAGTAGATTGTCTTTGTTCATGTGTCCACTAATTTCATGCTTTGTTATGATTTCCCTTGAGTTTCCCAATTCAGATATCATGCTCATTGCTTTATAGTTCCCCTGAACTTCCTGGAATAATTTTAAAATAGTGTCACATTTACCGTCTTCCAGGCCTCAGGTAGGAAGGTAATTTTAAGCAAGAAGCTGTGTGCCACTACTGCCACTTTACTTACTTCTGTTTCCTTAGTTATATTCTTTGGTGACATTTTTTGTTCATTTTGTCTGTTTGTTCCATAACATCTTCAACTAACACAGCCTGCTGTGCTCTTGCCATTTCTGAATGCCCCTTGTATGCCTTCATAATATAATGGGCCTATAGACTCTGTAGCAATCTTTCTGTCCCTGATGTGCTTGAAATGTGATTGAGTTTTAGCTTTTATACCTTTTTAATCCTTCTCGAATTCTCTTCTGGCCTCTCTTACTGTGTTTTTACATTTAATATGCCAGATTTCATGATTCTTTCCATTCATTTTCATTTGTACGTGACTTCAGCTTTTTGAAGAGTGGCTTTGTGCTTTTAATGACCTTCCTCTCCCTACTGTTTAGTTCTGCTTTCTTTTTGCCCTTCCTCAGGTTTTTTGATTGACATCAAGCGTTTGCTCTCTGCCTCTAATACAGTGCCCATGATGAGCTTCCTTCCTGTAGCATTCTGCTGGTTCATGTCCCTGATTCAGGTCCCTCATCAATAGTTGTACTGAACTCAGCTATCTTTTTTGTTCATTTGTACTGCAGAGAGGAGGTCAGGGAGTAGTCCCTTAAGACTTTTCTCTTGCGTGGAGTCACCTCTCAAGAGAGCAGAAAGCAGCAAAGAAAATTCTTTTATGTTTCTCTGGAAAAAAATAGTTGGTCAAAATACAGTCCCTTTTGTAATTGTACTCATATTTCTTAACCTTGGGCATCTAAACCAGGAACCTAGTCTGCTTAGTCAAGGGCAGAAGGTGAGCTCCTGTGGGGGCCTTTTTGGAACTGCCGAACTAGGCAATAGCTGTATTACACTTAAAAACCCCAAAACACCCCCTCCCCACATTTGCACCCAGATAAGTTTATGGTGGTACAAGAAGTCAAGCAAGAGGACTGAGGATCCATGATCTTTGAAAGTCATGGAGAAAATACAGCATTTGGTTTCTGTAGCTTTTCAAAGTCATGTTATATTTCATACGGAGTCACAGACTGACACACTAAGTGGTTTTAGTGCTTGATGGTCACTGCTGAAGCGGGGTCTCGTCTGAAAGGCACCGAAGTCAATTTAGTCGTCTTTGATTTCAGGGGCACCTGGGTCAGTCTCAGATTTTCTGTCATTCTGACTGCTTTTAAATAAAGATAAGGACTTGCTTATAAATGGATTCCCAGCAATCAAATAATTGGTTAACATTGCCATCAGATAATTTCTTTATGAGTCTGATGCTGGAGGCTTTTGTTTGTTGGCTGGTTTAATTGTCTTTTTAGGTGTCTTTTTCTCTCTAAACAGTTCAATGAGTATAACCAAGATTTTTTTTTCAAATCTACTTTAATACTGTAAAATTGTCACTTACCAAGATCCAGTAAAATAGATGTCCTGTGAAGCTTTAAAGTTGCCATGTTCTTTTAGTGAAACGCTATTAAAGGCTGTGGGAGTATGAACAGTCCCGGGTAAATTCACTTTCTAGCTCTGTAAATGCACAAAATCAAGTACTTATTGGAATAAGGAACGTGATTAAAAAAATAAAAAGCTCCATATCCCACAGCTGGAGCACAGATGCCAACAAACATAACTTTGATGCCTCACAGATGATTTTGAATACAAAGCTGTTCCAATTGATTCCTTCCCTACATTTCCCTTGGAAAAATGTTAAGTGCTTTGTGGTTTGTTTGTTGGGTTTTTTAAGTGATGAAGAGATTATGCAAGTTCATAAAGAAAGGATTTTCATAAATGGATGCATGCTTATTTGATTCCATTAATTAAAGTTAACAAACCATATGTCCGTATATTTTTAAGTGTACAGTACAAATGCTGTATAGCTTTCAGGGCTTTTCTGGATGTGAGTTTTAAAAGGTAAATGAGAAGCAGTACAGTTACGCTGTTAGAGAAAACTCTTGAAAGTTTAACTCTACAGAGTTTGTACTATGTCAGAAGACTTTTTTTTAAACTGCAAAAAAGCAGATAGGCCTTTAAAGGCCTCTGAAACTTTCCAATTAAAATCTAACAGCGGAGTCCAACTTTCAGTTAGTGTTGAAGTTAGAGAAGGTACGTGTCCATATATATAAGTGTATCTGTGATGTATTTTGGGTTGTAAATAGATATTTCTTAGATGTGTGTATGCTCAGGATGTACATGATAGTTGAGCATATTGTAAGCTTTTAGTGAGACTTGAGAACACAGCCATATCAGGAGTAAACAACAGACACCTACGTTCTGGGGAGCAGCTTAACCTAGGTTTGTCTGGGTGCCTGCCTGACATAAAGGATGCTGGAGGAGAAGGCTACAAAACTGATTGCAAATGTGTTTAAAAGGATTTTTTAGCTTTGACTTCACTGCATTGCTATAATTCATACTGGGGTCAGGCTCTTCTTTGGAGAATGCACATTCGTCTAAGTTTCCTGAAAGCCATTTTGTTGTAAAGGAGCGATTTAGAGAAAGAATGACTTGTTTCAGTTAGTGGCTTAGTTCACAGTATTGTTCTCATTTATTTTATTTTGAATAGTACCAATCCTTGCATCAGTTTGGGATTTTTCATTCATCAAAAGCAGCAAAGCATGAATGACTTCTATGAATTACTGCCAATAAAATTTGCATCTCAGTCACCGTAAGTCCCACGTCCAGTCCCAACTATAATTGAAAGCATTGCCTAAGAGGACTTTGAATCATTATATTGGCAGTATTCCAGGTTACACAGGCAAATTAGAGAAAAGACAGCATTAGGGAACATAAAGGTTTATCTTAAATAACTTGTTTAGTAACAATGCTGTTATTTTCAGATCAGGAACCAAAGAGTAATAACTGTAATGCCTGTTGTACTGGAACAGCATCTTCCTGACTTTCTGAATTATGATGTCCCCATTTTCTTACCCTTAAAACTGTGTCTGGGACAGAACAGTGCACATTTTAATATTTAAAGTACTGTAATTAATGTTTAAATATTCTAGATTTAGAGGAAAGAATTCTCAACACATTTTTTAAATTCATAGGATTTTTGAAATGACTTCAAAATTACAAATAAATCTGGAGAATATGTATTGGTGAGGAAGACGCAAATGAAACGGCTGATAGTGTATGACGAATGCAGCGTTACCTATAGTAGCACATCCTATAGCTTCATAGTTCACCAATTGTTTATCATCACAGTAAGGTCTTGAACTAAGGAAACTAGAGCTGCATTGTGCCAGGACTTCTATTACTGATCTCTTCTTCCCACTACCTAAAATTTTTAACTTCCTGGACACTTTTTTTGTTTGTAAAAATCATTATGTGCTAGGTGTCCTCAACATAACAAATGAGGTAAATAATTTCATCCTATTCAGCAAAAAAAGAAGAAAGGGGAAACCATTTTTCACTCACGACGGCGTAAGCCTTTAATGGGATTGGTTCCTGCTTAGAAGTGTTGGAGCAGAACTTCCCCTCCCTCCTCTGTTAGTCTGAGGGCCGATGACTGGCTGCCTGCAGGTGAGGGAGTAGCTCTACCTGATTGAGGCCTCATGCTCATTCCTTACCTTATGATTTACAATATTCCTCTTGACTTGGTGCTCACGAGGGTTCCTTTCTGCCGCTTTTCTTCACTCCAGCACTGAAATGGCATGCTATGAATGAGAAATCTGGGTTTGATTCTTTTCTGAAAATGGTATGAAAGTGGAGGCTGGAAGTTCTGTGGAAAAATAAAATAAATAAATAAAACAAAATTTTAAAATTTCAGTCTCTATCTTACAACAATTCCCAGACCTTTATAAAAATATCCAAACACTCAGAAACAAAATCTGATCCTTTAAAGTAGTTCTCTTCATTATTCTCCTAGGTCTCCATTCTAAAGAGATTTCCATTTTACGGTTCTATCTGCATCATCTGTTTTAGATGAGTATATTTACAGTATAATCACAACCGGGGAGGCCAAGGTCATTCATAGATCTCTGCTGATATCATATGATAACAGGGACAGCTTAGATATGGATGACAGTTTCACTGCAGAGAGAAAGCTTTCCAAGAGGTCAGGATAATAGTCACTACTTCTTACTATTGGTTCTTCCCAAACCTTTAAGTGTCTGAACTAAACATTTGTTCCCTCTTTTCAGGAGACTTAAGATTTTTAAGATTGTGCAAAAATCATCTTTAAAGGCTTTTTTTAAAACCATAAATAGAAAAATGCACCATAGTTCTTTTTTTCCTGTAAATTGAAGAGTGCTCTGCATTTCTTCATTCTGTATTCTAAGTCCCTCTACATTTCTTAATAATCATCTTTGCTCCTGGTACTCACCACTAGAAGTACATCTGTAGAGAACTAAACAGTAGTTATCAGTGTGGGTTCTTTATGCACAGGAATATTCATACTTTTCCTCAAGCTTAACTTTCTTCTTTTTTTTTCCCCAACATAAATGTTGTTTCTTGCATCTGGGATGCTTTTGAGAAAAGCATAGAGTTACTTAATTGTCCATGTATATTTTGACCCAAGACAGCTAAGTGTGTAGGATTTGAAGATTTTTGTTCAACAGTGCCTGGATTTTTGTTTCACATTTTCTCACATAATCTTATAGTTCTGAATTCAAAGGTACTGGTGGTAAATCAGTTTAATATAACTTTGTTGATAATGGTAAAGTCTTCATTGGAGTAACATCAAAGAATTGTGATTTTTTAAAAAAAAAATAAAGAAATTATCGATTTGCAAGCTCAAGCATTCCAGTGCTTGATCTAACGAAAATAACAGAATCAATGTTGCCTATGCAAATTTAAAAATACCCTTAACCATACAGTATGTTATGAGAGGTCCCATTTGAGGCAATATTTTCTCTCTTCTTTCTTCCTCCCTCCCCCTCAGAGTTTTTCATCATGATTAATGTTAGGGTGCTGGTAAAATATTTCCCATTATATTTGAAAAATATGTAACTGTGGTCACCTTCAAAAAGAGTGAATCCCTCTAATTTTTAATTTGAGGGAAAATGAAAAATGAAGTTACTGCAAAGATGTATGGCATAAGTATAGAGTTAATTCTGGATCAATGGTAAAAACGTATGCCTTGATATATATGAAAAATACCTTCTTGCACTTGCATTGCTGATGCTAATGTCAAATTTGGATATCAGGGAGGATAACATGCCCATTAAAAAGTGCTTTGAACTTAGTTTTTGCTTAGGGACATTCTTCAAATCTTTTTTTTCAAGCAAGTGAGGTCAATGTCTGCTGTTTCACCCTTGTTAAACCCTTCTGTCCCTGGATTAAAGGTTACAAAAAGCCCTAGAGAAAAAAAAAACAAAATAAAAAAATAATCTAGTAAAATTAGACCAGAGAGACATCATGGTGACTTACACCTTTCTGCTGCAAGTTTTAAAGTTACTCACAGCTGATGAAGAACTGATATCCTAAGCAATTCAAAAGTGTTACATAGTATCAATGTAAAGATCAAGAAACAAAATTCAAAAGCAGTTACTAGAGGAAAGTGTTAATTTTGCAGCAAGACATCTGTTATACTATGTCTTGAGAGCGGAAGCTGAAAAATTTATGGACAAGAAAATAGAAAATTCTGATATAAAATAGTACTGAAAAAACTTGTTACTAGCACTCATTTTACTAACACCTAACGCGAAATCTTAGCAGTACACATAGAGCAGGGTTTGCTTGTTTGTTTTTCTATTTTTAGAATATTGTTATAGTAACTATAGAAATTGTGTAAAAGTTTGTTGCAGTCAGGTTAGAGAATAGATTGCTTGGACTCCCATCAGTTTGTTACAGTTATAACCCTGTTACAGGCAAAAAGGAATATACCATTCAGGCAAAGCCGAGAATTTATTCTCAGTCTAATTACAGTCTTAATGGTCATAACAGTTATAACAGCCTAATCAAATTGTTTCAATTATATGCAGTTAACATAAATACAAAAACTTTTTAACCCCCCCTGCCTTCTCTGTGTTAAGGTTGATGGTTTCAGTCTGAGGGTGGGTGTACAGACTGTGGTCAGTATTCCAGACTCGTTGCCAGAAGAAGTATGAGATTGATGTTGATGGTTTCTTTCTTCTCACTTTAGGATGTGGTTGAGATCTTTTTTATGTTTGCTAACAGTCTCTACACCTTGCTTATTAGTCATTGGTCTTCAAGTCCATATTGCATCTGAATTTACTATGCGGTGTGTGTTTTACATACGTTGGATTCTTGTTCTTTGTTCTTTTTACTGCCCCTAAGGCTTGACAAGAATGACTTGACTTACCTTGCTCCTGAGGTTGCATTCCTTTGATGACCAGTAATTGGCCATCAGTGAGATGTTTGTAGCCCCTGGGCCTTAGGTATCCTCTGTCTCTTCTTTCCAAGCTTCCGATAATCCTCTGTGCTGTGTTTTATTAAGGGGGTCTAATAGGTCATTCTACCCACGGTAACTACATGTTACAAATACCCGTTAGTTACAAAATATATATCACTATAGACATTACATCACACAACTATACAGAGCCACTGAAAAGTTAAAACAAAGTAGGTAATGGAGATCTGGTAATTAGATAATTGCTATTGCATGCAAAACAAATCTTCAGGCAGACCAAGACAAGCACAGGCAAAGTCGAACAGGTCCTGAAGCCTGTTTTGTTAGCTTAATGCAAACCCCGTGGCCTGTTACAAACAGCAGTTACTCCCTCTTTACTAAGCTACAAAGCTAGGAAACATGTTAGTGGCTTAGTTATGATTAAATTTTGGATGACTATCCATGTTGAAATGCAAGAATGGCTTCTCAGAAGGTTTAATGGTGCTTGCCATTCCCATGAAAAGAAAACAAAACATACTGGATTTTCAATAATTGAATCTCTTACTATTCACATCAACATCTCAGAAATCCCATTTCTGCTAGGGATTGTGACAGCGACCTTGATTTGAAATAAGTTCTCTGTTTCCGGAATTTATGCAGTAGACTTCACATCCACTGGAACAAATTACTTATGTCATGAGCTTCTCATTCTTAGTGCTGGCTAGTAGTCTCATCCCATGGGCAAATATAGATATATCTGGTGTTTTTTGTCCTGGTAGCGTAAGGCTGGCCATTCTAACTTAACTGCTGATTAGAAGGTAACTCCCTTGATCAAATGCAAGTGTTGTATATTCATATCTCATCATCTGTGATGCCAGGCAGGCCCCCATTTGCTCTCTCTTTGCCAGAAATAAGATAGTACACTGTATTGATAAAACTATGTAATCTTAACATTACATGTTGGCATTCTGATCAAAAGCCCCCCCGAGCCAGATCCTTCTGTTTATAACACAATTAAAGTACGTATAAAACACACAGCTCTCCTTCTTATTTCTGTTCTTAAACTCCTGTCCCTAAAATTATATTTTTTTTTAAATTAATAATCTTCAGTGTATAAAAGGGACACATGAGGCCTCATTAAAAGAATCTCAAAGAAATCTGAATTTGGCATTCATGTAAATCCATGTGACCCTCGAGCAAGGAATTGCTTTGTTTTGTTAAAAATGCATACAACCTGTGCACCCACTTGTCCTTCCTGCTATCAGTAAGAAGAAAGGAAGTAGGGGGCCTTTTCAGATAAAACACAACTTTAGGATGCGAGTAGTAATCACATCTAGTACTATTATAGCACGAGATGTGGTTCCTGTATCTCAGCTTCCTCCTGTGTTAAGAATTGTTCTCTGAGGCTAAACTGATGGAAGGAATGATGGGGATGTAAAGTATTTGAGGATGTTATTCTCATTTGACTTGAAATACTGAATGATTAAACCTTTTTTGAGGTTTAAGGTCACTGAATCCCATAGAAAGTAAGTTGCATTTTGTGTAATATTGTGTGTCTTTCAGACCGCGTGAGCAGCCATATGATTGTAGATCCTGTGTTCAAGTGTTACCTAAATGCTCTTTGGAACATTCCCACAAATGAAATTAAATGTCTGTTCGCCTCTGAGCAGGGTGAAGCCATGCCACCTTGGACTGATTCTTTCCAGAGTCCTTGTATAAAAACTAAAAAATTACCCTCATGCATCTGCCACATATTCTTACAAAGAAAAAAAGTTGTGAACTTTCAATTTTGTAAAATCAGAGACTTTCTTTGTCATCCCGCAGGGTGATCACATTAACTTTTTTCCGTTGTCATGGGGTTTAAAAAAGCACTTCCATAATTTTAGAATTGTTTTTGCTACATTAGCTACAGTTAAAGGAACAATAGCTTCAAAGTTGTGACTTCTCACAGACTGTCCAAATGTGAAGAGACAGCAATGCAATCTTAGGTGGCAAAACAGTTACAAAAATATTCTTTTGCTTGTATAAAGAGTAAAAAAAAAAAACAAACAAACAAAAAAAAAGAAAAAAAGTTCTGTTCCAAAATAACATGTCTTGAAACAATTCATCTAGGCAATACTTGATCTTAAGAATAAGAAACCAAGGTAATGATGCATGATTTTGTACACCTTAACCAAATCTTTAGTAAACTTATATGTTTCCTTACATGTTTCTCCTTCCTGGAATCCTTTTAGGCATCTCTCTCATGCCTCTCTATTGGCATACTGATACCTGGGTTGAATCTCTAAGATTTCGTATAGTATTGGGATCCATTAACACAGAGCATTTATATATCATTCAGTGTCTGCAGAGTGATTGCTTTTATAAAACTAAAATTAGCTGCACAGCATGTGGGCCTCATCTTCTATACCTCATGACTGCTACTAAAATATTTACTAAAACACCTACACTTGCTGAGAAGCCACCGTCCTAAGATGCGCTAGAGACTGTGACCATAACTAAGTGCCACATTATGCACATACTTAAATTACAGAACTGAAAGATAAAAGATAGACCATTTCTTGTGCTTTTTTAAAACTGCAACGGTATGAATAGGTGAATTAGTTGGCATTAAAAAAAAAAACACATTTGAGCCTTCCCTTTAAGGCTTTGCGAGAATTTTATTCTGCAAAGCAAAGATTATTGCAAATTACATTCTCTCATCTTCATTCTTCCCTCTCCCTTGGGATCCTGTCGACTGCTTGCATCCTTACACTTTCATCCCCAAATTCTTGCCAAACACCTGCATTTTCTTATCAGTGAAATTTCTTTAGCTATTGCTGCTTTTATTTTGTGTAGTCACATTAACATCTATCTGTGGGTATGCAAACTCAGCTCAGTGTCATTATCTTTTAATTATTATCTTTATTGTTTGGGGTTTTTTTTTTCCTTTAAGGATTCTTTTCTTGGGATTCTTAAGGAAAAATTATAAACAAAGCAGACTGCTTGTCCCACCCATTCTGGACCATATTCTACCTTTGCTGCTCTTACCGGTGTTTCCTTGTCTCTGGGCATCTAGAAGAAAGACTTCTTTTCCCCAGAACTTCTGTATTTTGGTGACAAGTTTCTCTGAGTACCTTAGATCAGTGGAAAGACAGAAGGATGTCTTACTGGCTTGTCCAAGGTGGGGGAAAAAAAACCCAAATCAAAAATAAACAACAGAAAAATCTTTTGCTATAATTTTCCCTTTCCATATGTGCAACTTTGAGCTGCCTTTTCATCCCTGCCTTGCCTTCCCCAAATAGAACTCCTCCTGTGAGCTTCTGTAACTTCCTAATCATCCTGTAGGACAAGACTCTTAAATTGGCCAGCTCCAATAGTGTAGTGTTCTGAAAACTTGCCTTCAGAGTTTTATTTGATAAGACAGAACTCTTTATAAATGGTCAGACATTCTGAATTTAAAAGAAAAATGTGAATACAAAATACTTAGTATTACTTTCCTATAAAAAGCAATTGGCAGTCTATAGCTAACACTTTTATTTTCCATTTAGCAATGTCACTGGCCTGAAAATGCCAAAGAGCTGATGGTATGCTTACTGAGCTGTCAAAACGAAGCCTGTATTACAAAGCCTACAGTGTAAGTTCAGGGCACCCATCCTGACCTTGAGCTAAAATTGAGTCCTGTGAGTTTGACTTGTGTATTCCAGCCATGTTTACTCAGTTACTGGCAGTATGTCCTCTCCATGTTGTTAGGAATGTCTGAAATAGACATTGTGCATTACCCAGCCCTGCTTTTCCAATAATTTAGTGTGGGTTTACATATTTCTTTGATAAGCAAACACAGCACTACTACCCAGAGGCAGTCTGCAGCTTCAGCATCCTGGAGGCACGGACCACTGTTAAATTTTCCAATCTCTGGCATGTAACTCAACTCTCATAACTTGTAGCTATTTATGTCCCTCTTCTGCTTTGTTGAAAAGAATAATTTGGGGAGATGACATATTAACTGACTTTTTTTATTTTTCTGCCCAGTTTGATCACTGCAGTGTAAATCAATCCTTGCTCATCTTTTTCTCTTCCTCTGATAAATGAGGTTATATGAATTTTATGCTAAGAAGTGGAGCAAAGCTGGCATGCAGAAAATTGATTTGGGACAAGGCTGAGATGAGGGTAGCTGAGTGTAAAGAGAAGCTAAGGATCCTGTGTGTGCATTAAGTAGTGGTGAAGTTCTTTAGGAGGTCTCATGAGTATTGTGTTAAGAACAGATATTGTTGTTACACATCCAACTTGTTGGAACTCATAAAATGCTCCATTTGAAACATGCTGTGATTTAATTGTATCAGGGAGCCATACTCTGTTCCTGGTCAGTTTATTTTCATTACCACAGTATTTTCTTTCCTATTTTTGTACAGTCCATAATTGCTTTCTCCTTTTGTTTTCTTCATTAACCTTCTGGCTTGTAGGTCTTTAGCAATGCCACCTTTCCCTTATATAGCGCTTAGCCTTTTAGCTGAGACTTCAAACAAGGTGTAAAATAAAAGGGCTTTAATCTTCTCCTGAGGAATTTCCCCAGAGCAGCAGAGCACAGGCTTCAGCAGTTCTGAACTGAAACACACAGGCTACTGTCAATTAAAACCTGATCTGATTTATGCCAGGGTCATGCCAGCTACAGAACAGCTCATATTTGGGGATATGCAAAGGAAGCACACAGCTATTCTTTCCTTTTTCTTCCTCATACTGGAAATAGAGCATAATATGAAGCCAGCAACCAATTATCACTTTTTTTTTCCCCCAGAAACATCTGTCTTACCAGGAATTGGCTGAAGATTAAAAAAAAAAGTGTTTTATTCACAACCGCAGAGTTCCAAAAATACACCGTAGACAAATTAAACCCTTTGTAAATAAACTTTATATAAACCCAACAATATTAAAAAAGCCAAAAATGAAGTGTTGTGTGAGAGAAATTGATTTATAGGGGGTTTTTAGATTGCTGCAAATTAAATGGAAAATGTGAAACAGTTATTTAAATCAACAGGAGATTCAGTTCTGACATGATTCTGAAAAATGTCAGGCTCTACTGGTGGATGCAAGGACAGGATTCAGATTTGCTTAAACAGAGACACGTGTTGCTTTCTGAGAAGCCATAGGGGATCTGAAACGGCTGTGTGAAAATGTAAGGTACGTCAGAGACCGTGTGAGAGACCCACATGCTTTTACAGCAGTTTGGAAGCTAGGTGAGATAACCCACAGCATTCAGAATGGCAACAGAGCCCTGTATTTAGGCAATTGAATCCCATATTAAGGGTACAAGCTTTGAGAAGTTGATATCCACTCATGAGAAAATTATAGGCAATTGCATATTTGCCTGTGCAGTTTCACATACTGAACATGTTAAGCACAAACCTGTGAATGTTTGAAGGTAATCTGAACTTACATTTACTATCACAACTAGAAACATATTTTTCATATGGCTGTTTCTGTGTTTCTGCTTTTTTGAGCTGGGCAACCTGTAAAATTTTATGCTGTTATTTGGATTGCCTTTTTATTTTCTGCAGGTTTTTTGCCCAAATAGACAAGAGCTCTGACATAAGTTACATTGACCCTTGCTACGGCGATTTAACCAGCTCACAGCTCAGCTGTCCCCCTTTGCTAGGGGTCATATTTTCCCATAGTGGAGCTGGCCCAAGCAAATGTGTCAGCATCTCGGTTGCTGTGCTTCCTCATCCAAGTGATTACAAGCTATAATTGAAGATGGTTTTGCATTTATACATTCGACTGTAGCAGCAGTGATTGAGGCATGGGCACACGTTCACGTCTGTTAGCTCTGCTGTAACTTCTGCCCTGGGGAAAGGCAGGTGTTTGTAGCATGATAAAGTACTAAACTGTGCGTAAGTGCATTTTCAGTTCAGTTATACTACTGTTCACTTCAGTGTGCCTGGGTCAAGACCTGAAAAAGAGGTTTATAGCATAATTATTTTTTTTTTTTACCTACCTGATATACCCATTTTCCACAGGCATTGTCTACTCTCTTGACATCTAGAAAGAGAAAAATTTTGCTTGAAAGGAATTTGGGGAATGGGGGTTGTGTTTGGTTTTCCCCTTCCACTCATTTCCTTTGAGCTAGGAGGACAAGGATGTTCATATATACATTAACTTACCATTCTTGGACCATTCTAGGACTTCCCTTCTAGTAGTTAATTGGAGCTTCCTAATATTTGGAATTTTTGGGGATGACAGCAATCCATCTAGTGCTGGAGGGGTCTGTGGCACCCATATTTTGCCACCTTCATTAGGCTTCCAAATCCATACTCAGATCCCCTACTAAGTGGCTTCATTTTAAGATGTGGAGAGCATACTCTTTCTGCTACCTCATCAGAAGGTGCAGATGATCAAAATCTTTGAATGTGTCTCATTTGTGTGGCTAAATCTATTTTCAATGCATTTAAATACTTGCACAGTTTAATCAATTTCAACAAGCAGTTCTGCTTTTCACTGCAGCTCCTGGGTTTGGATTGGCAATTCTGAATTGAAGTTCAGGGCTCTGCGTCTATCCAGTTTGTACCTTTTCCATCACTTACGCATTTGTCGTTTAGCAGCTGCTCTAACATTTAAAGTGTCATCTCAGGAGTGGTGACATTACAGGATTCTTTTCCCCAGTGATTTGTATATCATTTAAGTCATTCTTTGGAATGAAAAATGCAGTAAGAACATTAAAATAATCAGATTTTCAGAGCAAAAATGAATTTCAGCGCTTTCCAGCGTTAGCTTTCTCAAATTTTGCTTCAATTTTTGTGTAAAACACAATTTATAATTAAAAGGGGGAAAAAAAAACCCAAACAAGACAAGCTGCAGTTGAGCGCTTGCTGTCTAAATGACTTCACAAGCAGTTAATAATTTCATACTCTCAGGTCTGTTTTGATGTGCTACTGATTAGTAGTTGCATTTTTGCCCTCAGATTTTGAGCTTAAAATGAGAATGTTCAGCTGAAAGAGATTGTGTAATTGTAGAAAATAAGATTAATTATGATCTATAGGCTGATAAAAGTATTAATTTTAGTATAAGGCTGCACTGATGATATAATAAATGACTATGGATAAATGAATAAGAATCTGAAAGTGTGCTGTATGGCTGGATATAAAATAGTAATAACTGTTTTATTTTTCTGCATTACTTGTTGACTGGCTTTTCACACAGTTGATTTTCCAGGTCAAAATATTATGGAAGTAAATGTGTCCTCAGTATGAAAATTTCCATAAATACTTTACTACTGTGCTTAATTTTAAACTGCCTTGTGAAAGAAATGAGCCATTTCTCTCGGTAGGAGCCCCAGCCTGGTTTCTTATCCACACGATTACAGGCTGTGCAGCTTTTACTTCTCCTCTTCTTGTTTCACAATTCCACGTTGTTTTAGCAACCTTTGGAGTTAGTGGTACATGGTGGAAGACAAAACCAACTGAAAGTTGTTTGCAGATTTCTCCCATTGCTGAGTTCAGGAAAAGGCACATTGACAATCATTATCGCTAGCAATGGGTTAATCTATAAATCAGGAATCTAAGGATCAAATTGTTCCCAGGTCACAAAGTAGCCAAGTTACTCTAGTGTTGCCTGTGAAAACTTAAGTCCCAGATTTGCTTCCACTTTTGGTGCTTAAAAATTTATTGTTGAGGATCTTCTTTTACAACAAGAATATAGCTCTCACTGTCTTTCTAGAAACATGCATGAAGGAAAACCTATGCTGCAGAATAGAAATGAAGGTAATTTATGTGTCATAACAGTTTTGCAGTCATTAAAAAGCAGCAGTCTCTAAAACTGATGATTTGACAGCCTTTACATGCCTTTTTGACTATTGGATTATCTTCTAACATTCTTACTCTCAGACAGTAAATACTTGAATAGCTGTGATTTCCGGCAATATTAAAAAATAAGTTTTAAGTTAATAATAACTATTTCAGCAATTTAAAAGATTTTTGTCAGGAATTATAGGACCTACATGAAAAACTTTAAGCTTCTCAGTAAGAGTGTGTGAAGCTAATTGCAAACAATTGAGTTATTACAGCAAAGTAAAGCACCCCTTATCCGTCTGACTTAATCTGCCTTCTTTTGCACTTGCATTTGCATTTGTAATGAATAAAGCTACATGCACAGATCATTAGCATGGCCCAGCTGAGTGGTAACCCACTAAGCTGCAGCAACTCAGTTGCTTCCAATCAGCTGGTCATACCCTCCAACATGGAATTCTGAACAACCCCCTTTTCCCCACTTCTGAAGTACTGAGTGATCAGGTAAGCAAAATTGCAGTTCGCAGGAAGCTACATTTCTTTCCCTGATCTTTTCAAATTGCAGCTTGTACATTCTTAATTTTAAAGATGAAGTTGAATTTCATCTCTTTATAACTAAATGTATAAATATAGATTTCAAAGCTGATGTTTACACACTAATTTTAAATGCTGATTTAAATGCTGAAAAGATTCATTTTGACTCATGTACAAGTAACACATCATTTACCTTTAATGATATTTACATTTCACCATCTACTTGTCATGTTGTTGCTCAGATTTGGAGGTCATGTCTTTCCTACTGCAGCTGAGGCCTTCGTTACGTGGCAGTATAGTGCCTCATTAAATGAAATCACTTTTGAGAAAGAGTAAATCCATGCAGTCATTTATAGGTGGACAATCCCTTCAGCCTTACGACCTTGAATATTTATCATAAAATCATAGAACCATATAATGGTTTAGGTTGGAAGGGACCTTAAAGATCATCTAATTCCAACCCTGCTGCCATGGGCAGGGACACCTTCCACTAGACCAGGTTGCTTAAAGCCCTGTCCAGCCTGGCCTTGAACACCTCCAGGGATGGGGCATCCACAATGTCTCTGGGCAACCTGTTCCAGTGTCTTACCACCCTCAAGTAAAGAATTTCTTCCTAATATCTAATCTAAATCTACCCTCTTCCAGTTTAAAACCATTATCCCTTGTCCTGTCACTACACTCCCTGATAAATCTACACTCTTTTACTTTAAAGTCGTTGCCCCTTATCCTGTTGCAACAGGCCCTGCTAAAACGTTTGTCCCTGTCTTTCCTGTAGGCCCCTTTTAGGTACTGGAAGGCTGCTATAAGGTCCCCCCAGAGCCTTCTCTTCTCCAGGCTGAACAACCCCAACTCTCTCAGCCTGTCCTCATACCAGAGGTGTTCCCTCCCTCTGATCATTTCTGTGGCCCTCCTCTGGACCTGCTCCAACAGGTCCATGTCTTTCCAGTGCTGAGGGCTCCAAAGCTGGACACAGTACTCCAGGGCTGAATGCAGTACTCCAGGTGGGGTCTCAACAGAGCGGAGTAGAGGGGCAGAATCACGTCCCTCAACCTGCTGGCCACACTTCTTTTGATGCAACTCAGGATATGGTTGGCTTTCTGGACTGCAAGCACACATTTCTGGCTCATGTCCAGCTTGACATCCACAAGTAACCACAAATCCTTCTCTCAGCAAAGCTGGTCTCAGTCCCTTCATCCCCCAGCCTGTATTGTTATGGGGAGTTACCCCAACCCAGGTGCAGAACCCTGCACTTGGTCACGTTGAACCTCATGAGTTTCACACGGACCCACTTCTCGAGCCTGTCCAGATACCTCTGGATGGCATCCCATCACTCAGGCATGAAATGACAACACTCAGAGCAATAATAATAATCCTTAGTCCATTGACAGGCGCTTCTGGGCTTACGAAATTTTAGCAGGTTCAAGTGTTGATGTCCCCAGCTTCTCATCTACCCCTTTCTGAGGGTTCCAACCCCACAGTGGAACCACTAGAACTGGAGGCATGTTTATGCCATGCCAGATCATCATGATAGAACCATAGAATGGTTTAGGTTGGAAGGGACCTTGAAGATCATCTAGTTCTAACCCCTGTGCCGTGGGCAGGGACACCTCCCACTAGACCAGGTTGCTCAAAGCCCCATCCAACCCAGCCTTGAACACCTCTAGGGATGGGGCATCCACAACTTCCCTGGGCAACCTGTTCCAGTGCCTCCCCACCCTCACAGTGAAAAATTTCTTCCTGATATCGAATCTAAACCTACCCTCTTCCAGTTTGAAGCCATTCCCCCTTGTCCTATCACTACATGCCTTTGCAAGTCCCTCTCCAGCTTTCCTGCAGGCCCCCTTTAGATACTGGGAGGCTTCAATAAGGTGTCGCTGGAGCCTTCTGTTCTCCAGGCTGAACAACCCCAACTCTGTCTTCATAGGAGAGGTGCTCCAGCCCTCTGATTATCTTCGTGGCCCTCCTCTGGAACCACTCTTACAGGTCCATGTCCTTCTGGAATCTTGCATGATACCACTACATAATGCCGCATATGAAACAATAGCTAAGGGGAGATTTGCAATAAGATTGCAGACTATGAACTAGAGAAAATGAGCCATGAACACCCCTCTCCTAAACAGTAACCTACCTGCAAAACAGTAATTTTCTGTAGAAGGATGGGACACACTTTTAGTAACAATAGTGCATAAACAATCTAATCAGCTTCCATTACTAGATGGACTCCTTCCCACTGTCCAGGGTTCCTTTAAGCCAATATAATAATTTCGAGGACTTGGACTATTATCTATCAATGTTTAGGACTGGCAATTAAGTATCTTTGACTCCTAATTAGTGGCAAGTTCCTAACAATTACATGACTGACAAAAATGCTTGTGTGTGACGCTTAGAATTAGTGGTGTACACAAATGCAGAAAAACATGTAATTGCATGAATGTGGCAAAAATCATGAAAGTAAAATTTTTTACCTAAAAAAACACAAAGTTGCGGCAAACCTGTTTGCTGTGTTCTTGCATGTAGCTGAGCATGCAGTCCCTCAGAGCACATTGCACGGCTCATCCATTTTGTGAGATGTTTCATAGATCATGGGTAGAGTAAAAGTGAATGACAAATGAGAGGAAGAATTTTCTGTTTAGGCCATGCATTTTTAGAGGCATTGCTTGTTTCCTAACTGTTAACAGTGCATTCACTGTCTTCAGTGCCCCAAGAGTGAAAGGAACAAGGTAATTTACAGGAGGCTTATGTCATTGTGGGCAAAATGTAGAAGGTGGTGTTTCCTCAAAAGAAAGTCTATGGTTAACTCAGTAAGAGAAGCCTAGAATTCAAAGTAAGTCCATATTCAAAAAGGAACTTGGTGACAAGACTGAATATTAATTCCCCTTGTGGACTTGAAATATGTCCCTGAAAGTGAGGTGAGTGTCCAGTAAAAACAAACATGCAGCCTATTCAAGACACTGAATGCTGAATAGTTATTGGGCATGCAGGCAAGTGCTAGACAAGACATCTGTAACCAAAATTCAGGTCCATTTTACTGAAACACATTACATTTTAAGTGTACTTCATTCTTAGTTTGAAAACTAAACATAAATTCCACTAGTTAGTTCTTTGATTGGATTTGAGATATTAAGAACATACAAGCACTGAGAATGGGGTGTGTGTGTGTGTGTGTGTGTGTGCCATTTTAGAGTTCAGGATGCCATACTGACTATAGCATGGGCCCCATTCCTGCCTTACCAGTCTGGGAAGGGTGGCGTGGTTGCAGTCCCCTGGTCTTGACTTGCAGCTCGCTAAGGGGTTTAAAACTGTTGAATTGAAAACCTGCTGCCTAGCATAGCAGGAAGTAGCCTCCAAAGTGCTATAGTTACAGCGTTACTGTTGTTGTCTTGCTGCCTGAAAGCTTTAATGATGAACCAGGATGCTGTTATACAAAGGCCTGCAAAGAGGCAGTCCAAAACAGCTTCTCCTCCAGGAAGTTCATGGTCTGACCATGCAAGGGATAAATGGGTGTGGAGATTCGAGTAAGGGCACTGCTTTAACTTGCTGCTCTGTACACGGGGTACAGAAGTGGGCTTCTCTAGTAGTAGCACTGGGATCACAGCAGCGGCGCTTGGAGGATTGGTACAAATTACGCTGTCAGCAGGCATGCTGTGGATTTACTGTGCTTTTACTACTTTTCATTTCTCTATGAGCAGTGTGCAAAAAGACACATAAGTTTTTGATGTATTCAGTTATTTTAAAAAAGAAAAAGAAAAACAATTTACAAATCTTGAAAAATTTGTCCTGTTTTGTATCACATAACAATTTAATTTGCTAGGTGCATTTGAGTAGAGTCATTAATTGTAACACAGGTCCCTAAATGGATTAGGTTTGGAAGAATCCAAATTAGGTACTATGCCTTTCTGTATATTTTTTTAAAATCTCTGCCAGACAAAAGAAGCTTTTTCTTCCTTAGACAGTTCTAGTTTAATTTTGAATATGAATTAATTCCAAATATCATGCTTTGAAATGAACTATTATGCTACTAGGAGTTGTCATGCATATGAAATAATGTTTGTGACTAAATGATTCTCAGGTGCCAATGTGAATGTGAGCATCTGCGAAACAGTACTTAAGAATGAAAACTGCACTTCCTCAATGCAACCAAGCCAGTCTGTTTGCTGAGGTGGAGCTGAAGGGCTCCTATTCCTCCCTGAGCCTTTGAGATATTTGGTTAAGCCACTCACGATGAAGTGATTTAGTTATTCATAATAATTCCCTTCACAAAAGTTTGAATAGTTTGGCATAAAATGTAACCTGTAAGCATGGAGTTACACAAGTGGCTGGTAGAGAAAGAGTAAGAGGAAAGTGGTGGCTTTCTTCACTCCAAAATTTGGTGGGTTTATAAAGAGATGATGAAAGTAGGAACTTCCCTTATCGAAAAAAAATGGTGTTGAATATAGGAAGGGTTTGAGTCCCGAACTGTCCCAGTCTGATGACCCACCCAACAGGCCCTGAACTACTTTGGGGAAAATGGTTCCAAATCCAGCCTTTATTTCCTTTTAAGTTCCCCTTTATATCAGTGGAAATTTTTCAATTCTTTTGTTTAAAATACACAAAATTGAAACAAAAGGTTGCACTTGGTCAGTATTTGCAGCCAAAAAAGAAATCCATTCACTTCATAAGAAACCTGTTCCTTTTGCATAAGGTAAAATAATTTTCTTCACTCTATCCATCAATGTATTTTTAAAAACCCATTATGAACACAATCTACCTCCCCTTACTTTACTGCACTACAGGATTGCATCTGCGCACAGCAATAGTCTGTGAAGTCCTGGTTCCACTGGGATCAATAGAACTATGCCCATTGAGGTCAACTGAAGCTAAAATACTGCCTATAAACTAGGATATAGATGTGCCTTTGAATGATTAAAATACAATGGGGATCTTAGAAATATTTTGGGGTTTTGTTTTTAAGTATAGCTGTTGAATTTACATCGTTGAAGATGTTTTGCTTAATGACTTGGACTTAGTGAGGTTTGGGTGTTCTTTCAGGTCATGCTTTTGAAGTAGTATTGTAATAGAAAAATCACAATAAAGTAGGGTATATCTAATGGTATTTGGTTGAAGAACCTGGCTTTTTAAGCTGTGGAAATAAATAGAAACATGATCAGGGACTTACTTGTCCTTTGTTTTTTAGGTTAAAAATGCTTTCTAAATGGATAAGACTTTACACTTCCATAATGAAAATAAATGAACCTTTTATTTTTGCAAGTTCAGTTAGTGATTTTCCTGAATGTGTTTTTCAGCCACTGCAGGATGAATGCTATCTATCTTTTGGTTCTTGGAGAGGGTGTATTAGTCCTTCAAGAAACATGTTTTGATTCCTTCAAGAAACAAGGTCCCCTGTAAATGGGAACTGTTTTTCTCTTGAGTTTTATAACACTTACATTCATTTTGGCATTTGTTTTGATTGCACGTGAGAGCTATCCTTTCCTCTAACTACATATTTCTGTGACAAACTCAAACCTTAGGATATGGCTGAGAGACTCAGGTTCTTATATCTTAGAGCCCTGTCTTGCCCAGGTGACGTACTACACCATTCAATTTATGAATCAGCAACATTCTTTTCTATTGGTGTCTTAACATCTGAAAATACAAATAAATATTTTGGGCCAGACAAACTGAAGTTTAGCATGATGGAACAAAAAGCAAAGATTTACAAGTATTTTTTTTAATCAATGGACTGTTTGGTAATTCCAAAAAAGTATTGGAGAACTAATACAATATATTAAAAGCAAATCATAGAAGATAACTGTTGGGCTGAAAATATTTAAATGGACTGTTAATATTGATCTAAGTGCCTTGTGAAGATAGTCTCTCACACCAACAGATGAGAAAGAAAAACACAGATGAGAACAAAAGAGTGCATTCAATGTAGACATACTATATACATCAAAGAAATAAGAGTTTGTTAGGAGAAATCCCTCCATAATATAAACATATAATATAAATGAGAATAAAACTCTCTATCTGAAGTCTATTTTTTATAAAAAATTGTAATTCAAATGTAGATAAGATTTTTAGCCTGGTTTCCTAAGTCAGTATGAGACTATCATGCTGTTTGATTCATTAAAATCAAACTTAAACTAGGAGTAAAATTCTCAGAGATTCTCAAAATTTTCAGGAATTTGACTAAAGTGGATATGCAGAGGCAAAAAAAATCAGTCTGTTCCATGTCCTCCATGAGAAAACAGTATAATTTTGTTCTACATTATTTAGCAACAGTCTTCTCCAGTTTGAAATAAGATGTTTTGGAAATAACATTTTAGTTGTCCTTTTCTAAAATAATACAACCAAATAATTCTAAATACATCTTAGTACAAAACATTACAATATTATTTTTTCATTACACACAAATTTTAGGAAATATTATTTAAAGACAGAAGCAAGGTAGCTGGTTAATAGCATAATCAATGTTTATGTTCTACCATTCCAAATTGTGTTTTTAATTTATAATGCCTTTTCTCATATTACCACCAGTATGCTTCATGATAATTTTTTATTTTAATTTGTCGTTTTCATATACATGTATTTTGTGATGTATGTATTTGTCTGTGTATTTTGTGTAAAATTCTCAACTAACTGTTGAGCTGTGCCCTGAAATTTAGTCTTTAAATGTCTTACTGCCTCTTTGTTAGGCATAGCCAGGCATAAATTTAACAATCTCAACTGACTAAATCCACTCTAAACTAAAAGCAACAATATGGTGAATTAGGCCACAAGTTTTAGGACAACTTGTAAAGAGAACTTTGAAAATGTGGCTAAGTTTGAACTATTGCAACGGTATTTTTGGAGTCTGCAAATGACCTCAAATAATTATTGCTCTGAGTCCACAAGTACACGCTAAGAATTTAAACCCATCATATGAGCCACTGAAGGGTGTCTAGAGACTCCTCCTAGGAGGGCTTTGTCTCATCTCTTCCTTCAGTCCACATGGAGCACATGAGGTGGAGTTTGGCTGTCACTGTCTCAGTGGTTCTCAACAGCCCTATTGAGGCAGAATGCTTCATTGCTTTTCTAGTTCTTTTTTACCACTGCTTTGCTGAGATGAGACCTCAGTGTTTCATCTTGGACTTTTATTCTGCTATGCGGTTGCTTTTGTATTGTATCCATGACTCCAGCTGGTTGAATGGCTTTGGAGAGAGCCATATTCCTGAAATCGCATTTGAGTAAATTGTTCGAGCATTGGACAAGGTGAGAAGAGGAGGATAATCCAAGCAGACATAGCAGTTTCCATATTCCCAGTCCCTGACAAATCCTTCCAATCAAACTATGTCTTCATGCTAGCAGCATTAAATGTGTGATCTGAATACCTATTCTCTCCCCTCCTTTACTTACTTCCAAATCTGAGACCGTTCAGAGCAAGATCATTGTTCTGCTTATACTGGAGTTTTGTAGCATCAGATCACATCAATGCTTTCATCAAGCATGACGCAATTCTTGATTCTTCTGTGGCAGACGCAGTAGTTGGTAGAGCAGTGCAGCACTCGCTGTTTGTGCGAGACTCCAGCAGGCTCTGCCAGGTCATTATTAGTAGCAGAACTTCATGGAGTCATCCATTGTTAGGATATTCCTCTGAATTTTCTCAAAGAGATTATTTACTGCTATAAATATTTTCTGGGTAATCTACATGTACTTTTGCTTCCCCTGCCATTCTGAGCCTTTCATGGGTGTTTAACAGTGGTTCAACAGATGGGCATGACAGCAGACAAACTTGCTTATAAGCTGTGCACCAAGCAAGAAGAAAGGAAAAACTAACAAATGGTCTCTACAGATACTCTTAAAGAACATCTTTCTTTTCTGGCTCGTGTAACGACATAGAAGTATGCCCTCTCTTAGGGTGTGTGAAGAGACTACACATCCTGGAGCACACTGATTACTGATTGTCTTTCTAGAACCGAGTGAGCTGACCTGGTCATCTCAGGTGTGTGTTAGCAAAGCAGCATTCAATACATTGCTACTAAATTAACTTCTTCCTCTATTGCTTATTTTTATTTGACAAAGGGTTCATTGCATATTTCACACATTCTGCTTTTCATGACCCTCGCCTATCTACACGGTATCCTGTAAAGAAAGACCTCCCATTTCTAGCAGCTTTTATTTTAGATTGAAAAATATCAATAAAAAAATCAACAGCAAATGAATAACTGACACTTTTAGACCGTTGTGACTGTATTGAAACAGACATTGTAGTAGCTGCTATACTGATTGAATTATTCCTGCTTATATGCTACTAGAAAAGAGCTTGTGTTTTGAGGTGTTTGAAAGTGATACAGAATTTCTCCCAGACTGTCACTGAATTTTTCAAAGACATTTGCCTTGGCAACAGAAAATGCTTTGATTTGGAAAACTGAAATACATGGCAAATGTTAAACGGCTTAAAAGCTGGCTCACTGACAAACTGAAAAATGTGATGTTAACGGGCAGATATAGATGACTGGGGTGTGCCTAGCAGAGTCTGCCTGGAATCAGTTCTTGGGTCAATAGCACTTAACATTTTTATCAACAGTCCAGACAGTGATATAAGACATCTTCAGTAAAGCTCGACCATGACAGAGATTGTTGAGGTAGTAAATAATATGCTAGAAAATTGCAGAAGCAGCTAATAAAAAGTATTTTAATATTGCCAAACACCAGCGTCTTATGTGGGATAGGAAACTATATGTAGTTGTAAAGCTGTTACTTAGAGAAGGACAGGTTATCAAAGATAATTGGGTCTACTTAAACTCTTTGTGCAATGTTCTGGAAGGAAAAAGCACTAATGCAATAAAGTATGTATTAAAGTCAGACTGTCAAGTGGAATGGGGTCATGATTGCCTCTGCATGCTGTATTGATAAGACTGCTTCTAGAATGCCAAGTCAAATTTTGGTGCCTAGTTTTAAGGAAAATAAGGAAATAGGACAAAAGGAAGACATAGGGATGCACAGGACCTGAATATCAGGTTTTAAATCCTATGTAGCTTTAAGAAGCTCAGCTTAGTTTATCATCATGTATGGGTTACTTGGGCATGAAAAATTTGTAGGTATGGGACAAGGAACACTTTCAGTATCATTGATAAAAGCACAGCAAAATTCAGTGACTGGAAAATTAAATTAAGAGGAAAATGCAGCCTTGAATTAACTTGCAATTTGTTAGCTTTGAGGATTACTAAATAGTGGAACAGCTGATGTGGGGAGGTGATAGACTCATCAGTGCTAGACATCTTTAAAAAAAAAAAAAAGGAATGACAGAGTGCTCTTGCTAAAAGATGTCCCGTAATCCAGCCACTGGAGGGGACTGCACATTGGAGGTGAGTAGCCAGTCGGGATAGCAAGCAGGGTGGTTCTGGCTGTTGCTGGGGTCTGTTAATTTCATGATTTCCTTTTTACAGTTTATGTACTTTGAGGAGAGCAGTCATATATGTTCTGTCCTCAGTCTAAAGCGTACATGATTTAAACAGTTTCCTAGCAGAGTCATAAAGAAATCACTTCCCCTGCTGTACACAGGACCAGATAGTTTGCTTGTTCTTTGCTGTCTTCTGATCCAGAAACCAGTCAAGGCTGAAACTCAGATCACAGAAAGATTGATCCAGTCCTCTTTCATAGATGGTCCCTGAGTATGACTCATGTGGTCACCGCTGTAGTGATCACCAGGTTTTAAGGTGGAAAGGGACTTTGCACAGCCTTGAGGAGTGAGCAGGCGTAGTCCCGCTGAAGTCTTTGGGCTCTTTCTTGCCTGAAGTACCAGCAAACGGTGAACCCCTAAGATTGTCACAAGTCCAACTGGCCTCTGAGCATGAGAGTCTTGAACACAGCGCTCGGTTCTCCCGTGCCTTGCTGTGTTAGTGGGGCAGGGGGTTCTGGGGAATAATTTTTTTTTCCAACTCTAATAGATGGAACAGATAGAAAAGCTTTCAGACAAAGAAGCTTCTTTTAGATCTGAAATAGCAACACAGCCTTTAAATCAAAATACAGGTTGAGAGCAATTGCTCAGTCTAATTGGATATGTTAATAAGTTAGACCATCTGGAAGAAGAGGTAGTGGACTGAGGAAAGTATGAGATAAAAAGGCTGTTACCACCATAAGAAAGAGAGGAGCAGGTAATCTATTGTTTGTTGGAACATGGTGGTATCAGCTGGGGTAGGGATTATCGAAGACAGAGGTTGTACTACGTGATAAAACCATTATTTCTATTGTGTCCATGTTTTGTAGTATTTAGTGGAATTACAAACTTAGTTAGGAGGCTCCTTTTCAGAAGGTACCCTCTGCTGAGTATCTCTCTAAGAGGT
This sequence comes from Ibidorhyncha struthersii, assembly GCA_013398815.1. Lineage (NCBI taxonomy): Eukaryota > Metazoa > Chordata > Aves > Charadriiformes > Charadriidae > Ibidorhyncha > Ibidorhyncha struthersii. The sequence goes on along the minus strand of VZSZ01002521.1, from coordinate 1,066,114 downwards.
CATAGGTAGAGATATCATTTAAAAATTGTCCCACTGATGCCTATTTCTTTTTCTCTTTAATAATTTGTCAGTGTGAATTTATTCTGATATTTAATGGTTGTTTAATTTCACCCATATAGTTTACAAAGCACTTGCATCAGATGAATCGTATTGGGCTCTGGGAAATGAATGGGCAGGACCTGCAGATCTTGATGATACTCGTCAGAAGACAAATATTGTGGGGCTTGAGAATATTGACAATTCTGTGTGTGTTTCTTAAGTGTGGTCTGTTCACTTTAGTGCATAGCAGTCCACAGGGAATTTGCTTCTGATGATAGGTTTAGAAGTGCTGGAGCTATGGATAACGTGCTACCTCAGGGAACCAGATTCTGTGATAGAAAACATTTTCTGTCCATTGTCCCCTTGTAATAGCTAATCAATATACAAAATGGACAGTGGTTCACTTCTGCATATGCCACTAGATTTTACCAAGGAATTATTTGCTGGTTTGCATCTTGTACTTGCAGTTTATCAGAATTCCTATTAATTAAAAGCTTTTACATATTTAGCTACACCTTATTTGGGGCTATTAATTTATAAAGGATACGCTTTTCATGGTACTTATAGTGTTCAGCTTACTGTTTTTATGGATGTAATAGATCTAATTTGTACTGGTATATTATTGCTTTTAGCAGTGTGATACTGTGCTTGCCTAGAAGCAGAAAAAAACACTTTCAGTTTGAGATTGCAATTAAAAGTTTATTTATGATCACTGCTATTGGAAATGCTGGAAAAAATATCAGAGGCTTTTTTACTGGTTGGCTTTTTTTCTGTTTTGAGGGTTTGTGTTTGTTTTGTTTTTAACGTCATATTTTATGATTATATTGATTATGACCATTTTCTTCCAGGAATATCAGCCTTGTAACACCAACGCTTGTCCAGAGTTAAAAAAGACAACTCCTTGGACACCGTGGACCCCAGTCAATATTTCAGACAACGGTGGCCACTATGAACAACGTTTCCGATACACCTGCAAAGCACGCTTGCCTGACCCAAATTTGCTGGAGGTGGGAAGGCAAAGGATTGAAATGCGTTATTGTTCCAGCGATGGCAGCAGTGGATGCTCGACAGATGGTAAGCAAAGCCAGAGCTGCTGCATGATGCCTCCTGCTAGCCAGGTATCTGTAGTTCCATTTTCAGCACAGAGTGGATGTTTTGGCTTGCTGGTGTTTTGCGTAACAGAACTGGTAACGAAAAGGAGGATGTAGTGATCACAACGGGGAATCCAGCTTCTACTTCTTCTGGACATAGCTTCGTCATGCAGACTAATCAAGTGTCTTTTACGACCAATTATGAGATTTGCCAGGTTATTTTAATATTCTTTACAATAATCTCTGAGCCATGACATGGCACCTCAGTTCTTGGAGGATTCTGTCACCTCCTTATACTTGCTCAGATTTGTACTGGGGGAGAGTTTGTGCAACATTAATATATTTTATAAATATTTAGCTAGAATGTGTAGTATTGATGCTGAGAAGAACCTTTTGCTCAGTAATTCTAAAGTAACAACTGTAAGATTCATGCAGGTGTTTAACTAAATAAGGAGTTTATGAACTGGGTAATTTCTATTATAAAAGTTTATATTTTGCTATTGCTAGCAATTGAAAGTTCTGTTTATTTCTGAGATGGAAAACTAAACTCCTTCAGAATCTTTTCAACTTTAGATGACTTTAAATTGGAATTACTTTATTTCAAAATTTTATTCTTTCCCTATCAGTAATACATAGTTTTGAATAAATGTTGTGTGTGTGTGTGTATATATATAAAATAAAAACTAGGAAAACTTTTGACAGTCACTCTAATTTTACTAATACATTTCATTAATTATCCAGTTTATTTTTAAGTACTATATTTTAGTTATATAATCTAAGGAAACACTTATTTTTAATTCTTACATTTTAATATTTTTAGACCTGCTTTCCACTTACATAGGCTTTTGTGTCTTCACAGCACCCAGGCTGGCTGAAAAAAATGTATAACTGAAGGCGTTTAGCTTTTCTAAAGCCACAAAGAGAGAGTGGTTTCTGAGTCCTTGGGCTTCCTAGTTCTCCATATTTTTTTCACACAGACCGACTTTTGTGCAAATCAGTGTTAACCATTTCCTGCCTATACTAGGTTTACGTGGCAAGGTTTTGGTAGTAAGGGGGGCTGCAGGGGTGGCTTCTGTGAGAAGATGCCAGAAGCTTCCCCCGTGTCCTTCATCCTGTGTAAAACCTTCATCCATTCACACTTTTTAAAGAGATACATAGTAGTGAACTGCGTGAAATAATAAAACAAATCCCGTGGTACTCCAGGTAAGACTTAGTTTCATACTCTGTGTCATTTGCATTTCAGGTAATCTGCAGTCTCCAATGTTTATTTTTGAGGTCTGGATAGCAAGGCAGATTTTGGCATGGAGCAACTCTTGTAACAAGTGTTTCTGCCATTCTCCTGTTTTCATCCAAACTAAGTTTCAAACTAGCGTTTAGCAAAGATTTTGCTCTGCTAGGATTGGCGTATGACCTACCTTTCTTGTCCTAAGTAAGACTTCTGTGTGGCGGTGCTGCTTTTTGCTGTCTTCCAACACTTCGACATTTAGGACCTTTTTAACATTTCATGAGATTAAATGAGAAAGAGAATATTTTTCCCACCAGATAATACAGAATTAGGGGAGTTATCACAGCAACTAGAAGTAGATCTACAGAAGAATCTAGATATGTTCTTTTCTGACAGCTGAGGTGTCAGCGCTTAAGAATGGAATAGAAGAAAGCCAGTGCACTACTTAGAGAACAGGTTAGTAGAACAAAACAGTGCAAGAGCCAATGTGTCCTACATCACATTGCTGCAAGAAAATTAAGTATGGAAACACCTTTCTCAGCTCTGAAGTCATGATCATAAGTCCTCTCCTGGAGCTGGATGCGTAAGCTGACTCTTTGTTACAGGATATAGTCAGAAGTAACAGTGCCTACATTGTGTTAAATAAAGCATTCAGGAAGAGTGCAAAAGACAGGCAGAGTGCAAAAGGGTGTGAGTTAGGGTGCATTCTTTGCCTGATTAGCTTGAACGTTTTTCTTTCGCTTTTGAACATCAGATTCCTGAATTTCCTGCTGTTGTAGCTTATTTGCTACATCTTGCTGCATCTACTGCTTTGCTTCATTTGGAAATAATTAATCATTGGACCAATGTATAGGAGTGACCCTGTTGCATAGTAACTGAAATGTTCATCTGGGAGAAGGATTTTTGCTGACTGATCCCAAAACTACTGAATATTTAACTACTTTATATTGAGTAGTCAACAGGGCAGAAACTATTATACATCTGTCTATTCTTCCTAGTGAGTGCCCTCATAACTTTGCCATTAATTCATGCTCATTCTTTGACTCTTTTTGGCCAGTGAGTCTTTCATTATTTTGTAATGAAACCAATTGGTGTTCCTAGTGGCTGCGTTAACCAGTATGCTGCTGGTGAAAAGAGTTACTGTTATGTCTCTTTAGCCACATTTTATTTTGAGCCTGTTTGCTTAGGCATTTTCTGATTATGGATGTCAGAACAGTATGGAGTGGAAAATTTTTTGGGGGGCACAACTGTTCTGATTTGCTAATGTGATGAAACTTACTGAGTGCCTCAAACTGCAGGATTCAGGAGCACTTCCCTGCTCCCAGGTTTGGATTTGGGTCAACACACCAGCCCTCTACTGCTCCTTGATTTCAGGGGAGGAAAATACACGAATAACAGTCATGTAGTGTAGCTGTGGCTTTTGGAACAGAGGATCTCATGAGAATGGGAAGCCATGAATTTTGGCAGACACCTTCACAATTTCTGGCTAGGTAGTAAGGAAACATCATAACTTACTTCCACCTGACCAGAACCTGGGTGCTATGAAACATTGTTTTCATTATCTCCATGTTGAACTGTAGCAATTTGCTGGCTTTTATGGAAGGATTAATACTGGTACAGCATGCTTGGCGTACCTCATTACCAAAGATGTGTTCTGCAAAGATCAGTGAAGAGAGCCATTTGTTATCAATTTTCTCATTGCCTATAATCTCCCGCTGTGCAACTATAGTCATGCTGTGTTAAACAGAATCATGTTTCACTGTCAGACGCTAGCAAAGCAAACTATCTTTGCAGTCTAAGCTTGGAAGTAGAACTTCTTGCCAGAAACCCACTAGACTCCTGAGTGTGGTAAATTTCTATCACAATCAACCAAGTAGTAGCATCTGCACACTGTATTCATGCTTTTCTGATTTGTAGTTTGATTAAGAGGAAAGAAAAATACATTTTGTTCTCTGCCTCTGGGTTTTCATACAGTGCTCAGATAGGGAAGGAACAGCTATTTCAAATAACCTGAGAAAGACTGTATACATTGTTGCACATCTTAATGCAAATATCTGTACAGTCCAGCACTAAAAGACTAGAAATTACATCACCATAGGCTTTAATGTGTGCTTATAAAACGTATTGAATGCACCCTCAGTAAGTTCGTAGACGGGTAGCAGTGTCGACCTGCTTGAGGGTAGGATGGCTCTACAGAGGGATCTGGACAGGCTGGACCCATGGGCTGAGGCCAATGGTATGAGGTTCAACAAGGCCAAGTGCTGGGTCCGGCACTTGGGGCACAACAACCCCAGGCAGCACTACAGGCTT
>VZSZ01002521.1:999744-1061348 GCA_013398815.1 Ibidorhyncha struthersii | reverse complement strand
GGGGGTTGTTTAGTGTGGAGAAAAGGAGGCTCAAGGAAGACTTCATTGCTCTCTACAACACCTGAAAGGAGGCTGCAGAGAGGTGGGGTTAGATGTCTTCTCCCAGGTAACAAGTGATAGGAAAAGAGGAAATAGCCTTAAATTACGCTAGGGGAGGTTTAGGGTAGATATTAGGAAAAATTTCTTCACAGAAAGGGTTATCAAGCATTGGAACAGGCTGCCCAGGGAAGTGGTGGAGTCGCCATCCCTGGAGGTAATTAGAAGACGGGTAGACATGGTGCTTAGGGACGTGGTTTAGTGGTGGTTTTGGCACTGTTAGGTTAATGGTTGGACTTGATGATCTTAAAGGTCCCTTCCAACCTAGATGATTCTATGATTCTATGGTATTAAATATTTACATTAAACATACCAACTGACTCTCTGTAGGATTATCTGGTATATAAACACTATGAATTGTATTGAAAACATAAGTGTTTAATCCAGGATAAAAATTTCACAGCATATGAGGTTACCTGGTTTTCCAGGTTGAATTTATCTCACTTAACTCCAGACTCCATTGTAGTCTGCAAAGACAGCTAGCACCCCTGAGGAATGAGGGATCTATCTGAAGATAAGCATCTGATATAATGGGCACAAATGACCCTCTGAAGGTACCACTTTCTTTCCGTGGTGTATACAAAGGAAACAGCAATGATGAGCTTTGACAAGATACTTGAATTTGACATGGCCAAAATTAGACAAGGTTAGCTCCCAAAATACCTTCAAAAAACAATTAAGCAAAGACAACTTTTCTTATTTCAGTCGAACAGTCTTAAAGAGTCTTTTATTTGATTTTTTTCCTTTTTAAAAAGTTTGTTTTGGAGGATGGAGGGGTGGGAAGGGAGAATGAAATCTGAAGAAAAGTCACAAATGCCTTAAAGGAGAAAAAGGCACCTGGAAACCTAACTTAGATTCCCAGTTGTCACTGCTTTCTCATGCCAAACTTAAAACAATAGTTATTTTTGAAGGCAAGATGTAATTTTGTCTGAAATACTGTTTTAGTGGCTGCAATCTCTTCTGAAGGGATTGATTAAATCCTAGTGTTACCCACAGGAAATGTATAGTGCATTCAGGATTTAGTACAAAATTAAACAGGTGCTGATAATCAGCAATGTCCTGTAGTCAGGAGGAGTACATGTTGAGATGTTATCTCTTATAATGTCTTACTGAAGCTAAAATGTGGTATTCTGAGATAAGACCAAAATGAATTGTGAAAGTTAGAACTGAATTTGATGGCAAATTCAAGTCTGATTGACAATCAACAACCCTTCAGTGGAACTTTTGGGATTAAATATTTAAACACAGAAAAGATAGGTACAAGAAATAAAGTTCTCATGGTAACGTAACATCCGCAGTCTGCATACTGTTTGATTTTTTTTAAATACATTAATGTTTGTCATTGCATTTTACCATTTAAATTTTACTAAGTAAGTTTTGAAGGTTTATAAGGTTTTTATAAGTTATAAGTATATAGGCCTGAAGGTATGTAAGTTTTATGCTTCAATGATATTGTCAAATACTTGCAGAATATCTTCAGAAAGTGACAACGATCTGAAACAATCTTTGCTTATCCTCGTTACCTGCTGCACTTTAAACAGTGTTTCATGCTGTCATTTAGAAATGATTCAGGATACTTGAATTTTAGCTCCAGATCATCTTTTCCCAAAGTCATGAACCTAGACGGCTTAGATAATTGAATTTTCTTTGTTAGGTTTGAACAGGAGGATATAAGGCATAAATCAGTCAAGTAATATAATTTATCAGATGTCACTGCTACTTCTCTCTTATTTAGAGCTGTATTCCTTAGCTACAGGCTAGACTAGATAATTATTATATGTGCTTTATTAGAGCCTCGCTTTTAAGGCAAATTAATTGAACTCGGCTGGGAATGTTACAGTCTTCAAGAAGAATCAGGCCGATCAAAGTGTCATTACAGGCTTTTGCAAAGGCAGATTTTTTCTCCTGTACTAGTCAGGGCAGGAGACTTTCATGTTAACATGTCTTCAAACAGGATTAATTTCTTGTGGAGTTATAAGACTATTCCAATATGATCAAAAATTTAAAAAAAAATTACTTAGAAATTATCAAATCATCTTTGAGTAACCTGGTCTAGTGAAAGGTGTCCTTGCCCATAGCAGGAGGGTTGTAACTAGATGATCTTTAAGGTCCCTTCCAACCCAAACCATTCTATGATTCTGTGATTCTATGATCTTGGTATAGATCAGAATTATGTAACTTAATTAGACAATTTTTTTATGTTATACATGCTTGCTAAGTATAATGGAATCAGTAAATCAGCAGCGAAGCAGTGCTAATTTCTCTGTAATTTTACCCGTGTTGAACAAAGCATAAGCACTAAAAATGACAGAATCTTCTTCTGTTTAGATGTCAGTTCATATCTTCTGTCTTCCCTCATCTTAGAAGTTGATGGTTATTTTGTCCACAAAATCCCTGTGATTGCTTTCACTGAAGTTTTTGCAGTTCTGTTTGTTACTTGTGCAAATCTTTACCTTAGGGAAGCACAGCTGCCTGTTTAAAATTGAACTGGGAACAAGTAGTGAAGTTCCCTTTTCTAGCCTCAATGAGCAGCATTTTATTAATTTGGTACAACTTTGAACAACTGAAAATAAGCTTGTTGGTAAACTGCAAGTGGAATTCATACATTCTAGTTGTTCATAGGGCTTTAAGTCAGTCATAAGCTTTCCGAGAACAATTTAGGTTAAAACATTTGAATGATGAACCTGTCTTAAAGGCTGGATCTGGATTTGAGTCACAGCTGGTCTGTCTTGGGAAAACTATTCATTAGTACACTGGTGATGCTATGACTGATCATTCTTTCTGCAGGTTTCACAACTGCTTCTGTAGATAGGCAAGGAGAGTTTAGATGTTGTTTTAGCAACTAGGCTTTCGCTGTTACCAGGCCAAAGGCATTGGCCCTTGCACTCTATTTTAGCCAGATATTTTCATCTTGGGGGCAATAAGATGAGAAATACAGAAGGCTTAATGTGGTTTTCTGTTGGGTGGCACAACCTGGTTTCTGTTCTTGGAAATGGATGTGAAGCAACCAGAAAGTGACCCAAATCGCAAACAGAAGTGGCAAGCAAGAAAACCACAGTTTAATGAGAAAAGTAGGAGTTTTCATAGTTTCATGCCACTTGATCTGAAAGATTACAATGCTGTTATATTTATAACTTCTCCTATCGAATTTGATATAAACTGTGATACAGATAGGACTTGGTTCTGTATAGCCGCTTACTTTCTGAAGTTTTTCTTGAAGAAATTTTACAGTGTAATCTTTTGGTTTGTTTTGCATTACACCCCTTGCACCCATCCCCTGTCTCTGCCACCACCTCAATTAATAAACAGGCCTTCTTAGCTGAAGGACTCAATGATTCTTACTTTCCATCCATTTTGCATAGCTTAACCGGTTACTGCACATCAGTTGGCCAAAGAAAGAAAGGGGTGGTGAGACTTTCCATTTGGAACAAAGTCTTTGCATGGATGGTTACAAAAGCTGTGCAGACATGTAACAGTTAGATCATGAGTCCTGTTTTTTGGATGTGTATTTATATATATGTTTATATATCTGTGTGTGTATGTATTTATAATACATGCATATGTAAAAGTACATATTTGTGTGTGTGTATGTGGGTATATGTGCACATGATTTATTGGGTTGTCCTCATGCTGGTATTAGGCTAGGCAAATCATAGAATCATTGAATACTTTGGGTTGGAAGGGACCTTTAAAGGTAATATAGTTCGACCCCCCCTGCAATAAGCAGGGACATCTTCCACTAGATCAGGTTGCTCAAAGCCCTGTCCAACCTGACCTTGAATGTTTCCAGGGATGGGATATTTACCACTTCTCTGGGCAACCTGTTCCAGTGTTGTAAAAAAAATTCTTCATTATATCTAGTCTAAATCTATCCTCTTTTAGTTTAAAGCCATTACCCCTTGTGCTATCGCAACAGGCCCCGCTAAAAATTTTGTCCCCATCTTTCCTGTGGGCCCCCTTTAAGTACTGAAGGGTGACTATAAGGTCTTCCTGGAGCCTTCTCTTCTCCAGGCTGAACAACCCCAACTCTCCTAAATTCACCCTAAAGATTCAGACTCCATATTGGCTTTTAAAAATAGCATGTGAAAGTATCAATATTCTAATACTAAAAACTTATTAGAGGGGTGCCTTTGTTAAATATTAGCTATATAGGAAATTGAACAACTTTTATTTAAAAGAGACTGCATGATCTGGGTTGTAACACAGTGAAAATGCTTCAGAAGTACAAGGTCCTTAAACGGAAGGGGTTCATTACAGAATGCTGTCTCGGTACTTTAATTTTGAACTATGTCTTCTTTTCTCTTAGATTTCTTCTCTAGTATCTATCTATTTTATATTGTATCTGCTGCTATGTTTATAACCAATCATTTTGTTCAGGTCACACTTTTTTTTGGCATTGTCTATGAAGGAGATATTTACAGTTTTTGTAGAGATGCAGAGGCTGCATTGATGGGATACTTGCCACAGAGTGAGTTTTCTGTCACTGCCAAACATGCACTTTAGAGTTTTGTGTTCAGAGAGGCAGTCGTTCTGTGCCTTGCCATCTTTTGAACAAAACAGTCTTTCTTATTCTTTTCTTTAATGTATGTGAAAGAGAGGACCACCTGCTTAGTTTCTCCCCCCACATCTTCAGAGGCCTAAACTCTTGTAATACTCAAGAAAGATCCTTAGAATAATCTATAAAACAGATTTATAATCCATCTGTTCACAGTGTTCTGCTCTAACTTATGAATACAATCAACAAAGAAGATCTTAGGTGTGGAAAGTATGAATATGCAAGAATAATAGGCAAATAGTCATGACTTGAAAAACCAGTCTAATATCCTCCTTAGTAGAGGAAATGGATCATGTTTACTTTTCATAAGAGTCCAGGTAAAAGTAGATCTGGGGTCGAGGGTTAATTATCTCTCCTTTTTTTTTTTTTTTTTCATTGTATTTAAATATCACTGAATTGTTTAGGTTGGAAGGGACTTCTTCAGATCATCTAGTCCAATCCCCCTGCTCAAACAGGGTCACCTAGTACTGGTTGCCCAGGACCTTATAAAGCAAGTTTTCAATATCTCCACAGATGGAGACTAGACAACCTGTAAGGGCCACCTGTTCCAGGATTTGGCCACACTCACACTAAAAAGGTGGGGTTTTATGTTCAGTTGGAATTTTATGTATTTTAATTTGTGCCCATTGCCTCTTGTCCTGTTGAAGGGCACTACTGAGAAGAGCCTGGATCCCTCTTCTTTATACCCCCCATCAGGTATTTAGGCACATTGATGAGATCCTCCTGAGCCTTCTTTTTTCCAGGTTGAACAGCCCCAGCTCTCTCAGCCTCTTCTCATATGAAAGGTGCTCCAGACCCTTAATCATCCTTTGGCCCTGCCCTGGATTTACTTCAGTAAGTCCATACCTTTCTCGTACTGGGGAGCCCAGAGCTGGGCCCAGCATTCCGGGTGGGATCTCACCAGTGCTGAGTAGAGGGGAAGGATTACTTCTCTTGACCTACTGCCAAGGCTCTTCCCAATGCAGCCCAGGAAGCTGTTGGCTTTCTTTGCCACAAGAGCACATTGCTGGCTCCCAGTCAGCTTGTTGTCTACCAGGACCCCAAGATCCTTCTCTGCAGAGATGCTTTCTAGGTGGTTGGCCTCAAACTACTGTTGCATGGCGTTGTTCCTCTCCAGCTGCAAGGCTTTGCTTCTCTCCTTGTTGAACTCCATGAGGTTCCTCTCTGCCTAGTCAAAGTGCGACACAACCCTCTGGTGTATCAAACACTCTTCCCAGTTTTGAATCTTCAGCAAACTTGTACAAATCATTAATGCCAGTGTTAAACAGGACTGGACATGGTACTGATGCCTGGCATACATTACTAGCGACTTTCAGGCAGCTGGACTTTGTATGACTGATCACAACCCCCTGGGCCCAGTTGTTCAGACAATTTTCAGTCCACCGCTCTGTCCACTTATCTAGCCCATACTTTGTTGACCTGTCTATCAGGAAGTTATGGGAGACAGTGTCAAAATCCTTGCAAAAGTTGAAATAAGCAACATCACTGTTCTCCTCTCATCCATGAATCTCACCAACTCATTGTAGAAGTCTATAAGGCTGTTCAATGAATAAATAGTACTTTATTTCCAGAATGTGAACTGATCTTGTTCATTCAAGATGTCATTAGTGTCATAATGTTAATTTTTTAATGTGCAGTTTCTGTCTGAAGAGAAAATTCTAAAAGCCTTCCTATGAACACTGTATGAATTACTGTAAAACTGTGAAAAGACTGCTCCTTGTAATAAATTTTTTAATGGTTTGGAAGGAAGAAAACACAGGGGAACACTTGCTGCACACCAAACTCCACAGTGAAAAGATTCTTTAGAATATTTTTCTGTTTCAGAGCTAAAGTGCCTCAGAGCTTTCCCTTAGAAGACTCCCTTCCCCACTCCCCAGTTTAAATTGCAAGAAATCTAATATCATAATGGCAAATAAGGTCACACATTTTCCTTAGGACTGAAAATGCTACACCTGTCCTGCAAAAATATCTTCAGAAGGTTAAGTGATGAACACTGTGGTGTTTTATGAAGAAAATGACTGGCAATCTGGTCTGATTAACATATTTTTCCATTGTTTTCATTGCTGTTAATTTAATAACTAAAAAAATAATAATTTCAAATTGTGGTATAAAAAAATATTATTAGTTTGGTCTCACAGCTCACTGCGGGCATAAACTGGGCATTTCCATGACCAAAGTGACACAAAATTGCAAAAAAAGGGCTCCTACAGAGCTGGAAAGTGGACCTGTATTCATAATTCCCATACTGGTTCTCTGTACTTGCTTCCTTTTTGAATTTGAATGTATGTCATGTTTCTTGAAATGCTGCTTTTAATATCTGTGTAATAGAATATGACTCAGCAGGAGAGAAATAGTTACCCTCTATAATCACTGAAAGGTTTTACACATTTTTAGTCATTTTGATATTGCAGTTCTGCTGTTTTCTTATTAATTTCAACCGTTTCTTATTACAAGTATTTCTGTGTTGCTGCACCATCATTCCAATATTGCTGGTGTTCAGTAAAAATGTGCAAAGTCTCACCTACTTTGCGATGAAAAGGCAGAACTTAAGCAGTATTACTAATGCCATATGCACACATAGAAATAGGGCATAACTGCTTCATCACGAATGAGGGGCTTCTCCATTCTGGTTAACCAGAGTACTGGTCCTTTTCAGCCCAGGACTCCTGTTGGCCAGTGTCTTCAGAGTATTACTTGAAGTTGTTTCCAGTACGTGATTCAGTAAATCTTCTGTTTCTTTAGCTCCATTTGATACTTCCACAGTGCCTGTGCCTGTGGGTAGGACGTAAAACAATTTCTTAAGAACAAAAGTTTGTGCTGCACTTAAAGTTGCAAACAATCCACTGCATTTCTCCAGTGTTGATAATACCATTCGTCTGGACTCAGCAATACAGAAGCTCAAGCATAGGCAGGCAGCCACATCCTCTGCTGTTTTAAGTACCATTCACAGGACCTGCTCTCATCACAACTACTTAAATAAGTGCTTATAATAAAAGCAGCAGTTAGTGGTCCATCAATCACAGAGTTTCCAGTGATGCTAGCACTGCGGAAGATGAACTGCTCTGGCAACAGTAAGAAATCCCAGTAGCATTGCTGGAGATGCTGAGTAGTGATGCTTAGAGGTAGTGCTACAGCTCAAGAGTGAGTTCGGTGTTGTGCTGAGTACAGTTGAGGGACTCTTCTTCCATGCAGAACCAAGCCTGAAAGTGACAAAGATACTCAAATTAACTGCAGATTATTAGAACTTCACCTGGGGCTACATCCAGGCATATTGGTTGTATGCCATGAACAACATTCTGTGTGTTCCCCTTTCACTGATAAATATTGGACTTCAGTCTCCGTCACTGTTTAATCTAATGCCTTTTCTCAGTATTAAACTCACTTAGAAAAGATGTTTTCCACTTGCCAGATGGTTATTTTAACTAGGAAGTATTCTATCGTGTGTGTCTCCAAAAGGCTGATTTCCACAGCTTATATGTGGTTTAGAACACTTCAACTCAGTGGAAAATAAACTGTTTTTTGAAGTGGTAAAACGTTGCTCTTCACAAATGGGCAATCTCACTCGACTTTGTGGAATTATTGCTGTACACAGAATCTGACTGTCATTAGGATAAGTACAGTACGTTGCTTTCTAGGACACTCATGAGCTTCTGGACACAGGCAGCACTAGTGGAGGCAGCCTGGGTAGATAAAGCAAGCAAAGCCCTGCAGTAGGACCAGGGGTGCTGGCTTGATGAGTGGTCACAGGCAGCTCAGTCCTGTCTTCTGTGCACCTTCTTCCTCTAAAACAGAGGCAAGAATACCTATGTGATGTATTTGAAGATTTTCTGTTGACAATTCCTGTGCAAGAGAGAGATAATTTTTATCATCCTCATGTGGAGTAAATTCACTTTAGTTCAGTCAATGCAGCTGTAAAGCTTTAACTAAAGAGTCTTCACTGTAGGACTCTGCAAGTGATTATGAAATTTCTATTATGGAAGAGATTCTTGAGATGAAACTAAGGTTTGGATTGTGAGACTAAAGGACAAGACCCTCCTGGTCATATTACTATTAGAAGCCTAGGATTAAATTTGAAGAGGAAAAGATTGTTTTGGGGTGAGATGCTGTTTTAATTCTTTTTTTTTTTTTCAATCCTTATTTTATTAGGATTGTCAGGGGATTTCTTGCGTTCTGGACGATACTCTGCTCATACCATCAATGGTGCCTGGTCACCCTGGTCTCCATGGTCTCAGTGCAGTCGTGACTGCAGTAGAGGTATACGAAATCGCAAACGGGTCTGCAGCAATCCTGAGCCCAAGTACGGGGGACTTCCTTGCCTCGGCCCATCTCTAGAGTACCAGGAATGCAACATTTTGCCTTGTCCAGGTAAGAGTCAACTGAAATGAGGGAAGTATGTGAAAATAAAATAACTCATTCTCAAAGCTATATTTTGCAATAGTTGGTTTGGGTTTTTTTGTGGGTTTGGGGTTTGTTCTGGGTTTTGAATAAAATACATCCCAAATTTACCTTTATAATGTAAGTGGATTTGGGTAAGATTCCCAATTGATGTCAACCAGTTTATCATCAACAGTATTAATAGCTATGTCTTTTTTCACTTGTGAGACTTTGACTGTAAAAATATAATTTTAATAAGTAAACTTAGAAGAGAAAAAAGACATAAGAAATCTGTCCTGACATGAGAAATCTGGGCTAGTCTTTATTTAAAGTAAAAATATAATTTTCTTCACAGTGGCTGCTGGCATTAAATCTGTGCTAGCTTTTGAGTGTAGAGCCTCCAGCAAATAAGGTTCAGGACTGATCACCAATCTAGATGGTATCTCAAGTAGGCCATAAAGATTGTTCTTGGAATCTTGAGCTTCTCCTTCATTGAAAGTTGTTTTATGATTCTATAAAAAGGATTACAAGTAGAATATATGTTTTCAAGAAAGTACTTTGGGTTATAAATCATTGTCGTATCTTAGACATTTGGGGAAAAAACAAATCTTGGTTTCAGTCACCCCTCACCCTTCATAAAACAGACATCCAAATTCAGAGGCTTTTGAGCTTTGCACAGGCTTTGTGCAAAAAGAAAAGGGAAGGATATAGGAGAACACATGAAGAAAAGAAATTGCAATTGGAATAAGAGGAAAGAATTCAAGGTATGAAACAACAGAGAGGAAGAAGGATAATGACTGAGAGTCTCAATTCTTTCCAACATGTAAAATTAGAAATAAGTTTTCATACATCTTTAATGGTATTAATTATGTATTACGGTGCTGCATATTTTATTATTGAAGACTTGGAGCTTGTGGCATTTTTTCAAGTGTGGACTTGAAGGATTACTGTGGCAATACACATATTACGTATGTATATTACCAGAGTAAAACATGCCTGTGTGCGTGTATTTATCTACGTCTATACATATCCATATGGTTACAAGTCAAAACTGTTCCCTAAATTATGGACATTTTTTAATATGAGTATTTTGTCCAGTCTTATCATTGCAGTGCTTTCCCTAAGCTTTGTAAGCCCTTTGACAATCTCTGTCCGTTCTCTGCGTCAGTATGTAAGCAGTAGATCTGTGCAGAAGACAGGGCTTCCTTTTCAGGAGGACACAGTTTCTTGAAAAACATACTTCCATCTCGAATTTAACCTAAGTAATATGTTTTGGCAGATATCCCACAAACCCAGCAGCTTTGTGACTGTTCTGGCTGCTCAGTGAAAGTGAACTTCTCTGCAGTTTTATGGCTAACAGGAACAGTAGGATTGCTTGGCAACTTGAATGCCTCAGGCAGCC
The DNA here is from genome assembly GCA_013398815.1 of Ibidorhyncha struthersii. Taxonomy (NCBI): domain Eukaryota; kingdom Metazoa; phylum Chordata; class Aves; order Charadriiformes; family Charadriidae; genus Ibidorhyncha; species Ibidorhyncha struthersii. The sequence continues at coordinate 1,050,921 of VZSZ01002521.1, read as the reverse complement.
TCCTGAGGCATTCAGGCCTCCAGCTCTCCTGCTGGTGGGTCAGATCCAAAGGGAATTTCTGTTGGGGATCCCTGCTTTGGTCTGGGTGAAAGCCCATTGAGCCATCGAGGTTCTGAAAGAGGCGCTTGGGCACGAGCCAGCACTTTCTTGTGAAATTTTCTTGCTGCATCCAAGGAGGAGGAAAGTAACTTTAGATGCTCATTGTGTAGCTTCTCTGTCTGGCAATGTAAGCATCTGGGCAGATCAAGGGAAGGGATTATATGCTTCTTTCCGAGCTTAGAGGCATGATCAGTGAAAGGTGGCCATGTTTTCTACACCAAGCAGCGTGAGAGAGAGGTGAAAGGAATCAGCAGAGAGCCAACAGTTGGCAGAGTATTATAAAACTGTGGCCCAATTCTTCTCCACATTTTCACAGCCCTAGTGCATGTTCTAATTCATTAGTTTCCGAACTGCAATCATAATGCCTTGCGTTTCTTGAATAATGAAATTAAAAACAATTCTGTTTCATGTGGATGCACTGTTTATCTGTGAAAAAGTTTGAAGGAGGACAGTAATGCATTAGGTCATCAAAGATTTAGGAGACCATTGTACTAACGTGTGCAAGCCTCCCCGGGGATGCACACAGTAGGTGAAGCAAGCTAGAACGTAGCACCTCATCAATTCTTTCTTCCCTTGCAAAGGGAATCCCTCTATGAGACCCTGCCTTCAGCTTCCTTTGAAGCAGGTGAGTGGTGTGGTAATAGCTAACAGCTCTACTCACAAGCTTTAAGATGTATGATTGTATTACCATATGGTAGTAACTGAATTACATTCATTAAAAGGGGCCAGATTTGTTGTTCAGCCCTTGCCGTTGATTCTTAAATTAAATGCTGTCTTGAATTTTGTTGGTTTTTTTTCAAAGTTAAAATAAGTTAAAGGTTTTAAGAAGTGGTATTTTTAATTAACTCTACAGCTAGTACACTGTTATATTGCTTTGAAGGAAATTGTTCCAACCAGTAAAGCACATAGTTATGCAGACATAAGTTTGATGTAGAGGCCCTTGTTGTTTATGAGTTAGCCAACAGCCAAAACTAAAATACAGGAAGTTGTAAGGCAGAACTTGAAATTGTGCTTTATATAAAAATTATTCCCTCTTCTGATGCCTCTGAATTTGAAAAATATTTTTAAAGATCAGTTGGTATAAAGTGTGGTGGCCCTTTCTGAAGCAAGAACGGGTGTCCTAATATATCGAATAACTTTCTTCAGAGACGTTTCATTTTTCATTTTAGTGCAAAGTAAATTTGAATAAAGATGTAGAGCTTCAGTGAAGTATTTAGATGTATGATAGCCTGTGAGGAATCACAAATTTCCTCAGCTACAGGACTACTGTTTGCCAGTAATTAAGAAGAAATGTAAGGGGCTAAGCCAGATCTCAGATAAATCTGAAGGGAAAACATTGGGAGCGGTAGATGTAATTGATTGTTTTATTTTCTTTAAGACATGGGAGAGTAAAAAATGATTGCAGAATAAGGCTTATCCATAAATTAGACCTGAGTATAAATTTGTAGGAAGGGAATAATTTTTTATTAGAGAAGCATACTGATGAAATTGAATTCTCTCCATTTTTAATGAAAGTCACAGAAAGTTAAATTGGTGGGTAAACATGAACATCTCTTACGTTGACATTCATGAGACCTTATCGAGTAAGGGGAGACATAAACAATACATGGGTGAAGAGCCTTAGGTCCAGTCCCATGTGAACAAACCTGGCAGATCCCACAGTAAGAAGGATAAAAGAAACCATGGTTGGATCATTTTTCAGCCTTCTTGCTAACCGCTGTGCTAGGCACCAGATTTCATTTCTTGGGTGCTTATATTTTGGACAGCTATATAAAGTCATTCTTACCATAGCTATCCAAGTGAGTTTCTAAAATGTCCCTGTTAGGCTTTGATCACGCAACCCTAGCAGGTGTTTATGAGAAAGGTTGGTGTAGGTGCAGATCTCATCGTGGTATTGACTGTACCCTCCTCACATGGACTAGGCTGTAGATGGAGTTTCAGGGACTGAGTAGGAGTAATCACATCAGGCCCTTCTTCCCACTGTGAGCACTGAGGAGAAAAACAGGGACTCTGCATAGTTCATTCTTGCCCTGGTAAGTAAGTGAGGTACAGACAGAAACGCTACGGAATGATTTTGTTCTGACCTCTACCTGAAAGGCTGAGGGAATTGGGTCTTTTTAGTCTAGAGAAAAGACGACTGAGGGGAGATCTTATCAATACTTACAAATACTTAAAGGGAGGGTGCCAGGTAGATGGGAGCAGTCTTTTTTCAGTGGTGCCCAGTGACAGAACAAGAGGTAATGGGCACAAACTTGAACACAGGAAGTTCCATCTAAACATGAAGAGGGACTTCTTTACTTTGAGCAGAGCACTGGAACAGGCTGCCCAGAGAGATGGTGGAGTCTCCCACACTGGAGACATCTAAAACCTGCCTGGACGCTGTCCTGTGCAACCTGCTGTAGGTGACCCTGCTCTGGCAGGAGGGTTGGACTAGATGATCTCCAGAGGTCCCTTCCAACCCTGACCATTTTGTGATTCTGTAATGGCCATAGTACGAGAAATAAAAATGCAGTAAAGAAGAACTTGATGCTTTCTAAGATTTATTTGAGCTCCCTCTGGGTAAGGACAACTTCACCTGCTCCCTGCTGGTACAGAACCATTTTGTTACAGTCCAGTCCAGTCATTAGCCTTTCAAAAATATTCTGGTTAGTAGGAAGATGGCAGCCATAAAGAAGCCTTGCTGCTAGTGCAGGCTCAGGTTCTGCTTTGCTCTCTGCTCTGCTCACTGCAGACAGAATCAAATCCTTATGATGTAAACTGCTGCAGAAGATGACTGATGGAGAAATATACCGAGCAGTGCTTAAGTCACGCTGAAAGTCAATAGACTTTAGGCTTCTAAATCAGTTAATCTGGGCTCAGTGTCATCCTGGAAGATACTGAGTGCTCTGAAGGACTAGCACAATGAAAAAGCTCATGGAGCAATCAACGAATGTACAAGGCTTTCTTGTCTCATTAAGTGTCTTACAGCATCGTTTTAAATATACTTATTAATATATTAATAGCTGGTAATGTATGATTAAATGTGCTACAGGATCCCAGAACTTTATACGAAAGCCATCTAGAACCTGCCTTCAGCAGCTGCTATTAAATGTTTCTTGAGCCCACAGGGGAGAGAGAAGCAGAGAAATTTTTCCCACAGCTTGTAGCAAAGTAAATGGTCCACTGACATGCGGATTGAGAGCAGTCACTGGGCAGATTACTTTTCGTTCATAGTATTTGAAGGATAAATATATAATAGTAAATTGAACAGTGCCAGAAAATTGCCAGAAATTGTACCCAGGCCCGGGAATATGATTTCTCCGTATCGTACAAGCTTTAGAATGATACCTCATACAATTTTGCCTTTGACTAACTAGTACTCTCCCAAATAATCTGCAGAAATAGTTTGGGAGTCGGTGAAGGGTAAGGCCTGCTCCCAGTACTCCGTTTCAGTGTGGCCAAACTGCTTTGAGGGGCAGGAGAATTTGTACTATTGTCTTGCACGAGCAAATTATGCTCTGGCCCTGTGCCTCAGCTCCTTTGTTATGGCTCAGAAATGTGGTGAATAGAGTTGAGCTGGCAAGGACTGAACGGCCTCAATAACTATGGAAAGGATCTGTGAATACTCACTGACATTTCTGTTTTCTTTGAGTTACTAATATGTGGTCAATATGAAAAGAAAGGAATCTATAATCAGACATATTAAGGTTTTGTTATCCTTGGGGGTTTGTGAGATATTTATATTATTAAGAGAAATAGATGATGAAGGGAAGCGTTATTTGAACGGTGAATTCTGCAAATTTACAAAAATTGCAGGAATTTACTAACTTAAAGATGTGTTTCCCTGAAAATAATAGTAACCAAATGTAAGGAATTCTGTCCTAGTTCACAATATTACATGTCTTCAGTTATTACTGTAGAAAAACACAATCTTTTATTCATTTTTGTTTCGTTTTGTTTCTTGTTGCCTTCTCTTTTAGTCTTTTGCATATAGGGGCACTTGGCCGATGTGCCTTAATTAGGAGTTAAAAGCGTAGCTACACGAGTGCCATTGAGTAGCACGAGCTACAGAAGTTCCTGTTCCCTCTTCTGCTCAGAGCATAGTAGTGGATCAGAGGGAAAGGACAGTTGCCTTTTGTTAGATTCGAAATTCTGATATTTCATGACAATATTTGGGGATTTTACTGGTTTCAATTTTTTTTAATAGTTTTAGTTTGGTTTATTTACGACATTTTGGGTGAGAAGAACTGAATAAATTCATATATCACTAAATGCGCTAATAACAATAAAGAGTTTCGGATGCACAAAACTCCCTGAAAGACTATTTATTTATGCATGCCCTAAAGCCGGTTATTGCTTGTTATTTTTTTCTTCCTTATTGCGTTTTTTTTCCTCCTTTTTTTTTTTCTCCCTGCTGTCATACTTGGCCACAAGGAAACAGGAATATATTGAAAGGAATGGAGAAAATTTATCCTGCCGTCACTTCAGAAATCAGGGGGAAAAATTACTCTGATGTGATAAAGCTTGTCTCTGAGGCTGCTGAAGCCCATCTCTCCACATGCATTGATTTCTCTAGGCTGCTTCTGTGGCCAGTGAGGAGAGGGCTGAACTGCCCTTTGGAAGCAACTGTTGCTTTTCTAACTTAAGAGTCTCAGTTACAGATTTAAACACGGGTTGATCCTTAGATTTTGTTGTTGTACTTTCCTTAGAAGCATTCGTTTGCCTTCTGTGTTTCTGCACTGCACTATGTTGACTGCTTGTTTCATCCAGTATTGCTTTTATGAATAAAAGGTATCTGTAGCATCACAGAAGCAAGACTTTGCCTTTTCAAATGACGATGTAAAAAATTGCACTTTCCCACATTGAAACATGCAGCAACATCCCACAGGATTAGGAAAAAGCAGTAGGCTGTGATGTGGAATGGGATGTTCCCCAGGTGTCTGGAAGGGAGCAGTACTCTCTTGGGTCTGTAGACAGCCAAAGCCCCTGGCTTTAGCTTTTACTGAGCCACTGGGAAGCACACCATCTGCATTTCAGTGGGTGGAAAGGACTGCTGCCCCTCTATCTATACCCCTTCATACATATAGAAAAGACTGGCCTCTCAACATTTTTTATTCTTTTTTTCTACACTTTCAAAAAGGTGAACATGAGAAGTTACAAACCTAAAGGCATACACCAAAAAACCAAAGATTTTCTTTTTTTCGGTTGTTTAAATTTGAAATGAGAGCAGACAGTATATGAAAGAGCTTGCAGTCCTATCTGTGTTCTCATGAAAGCAGGTGAGGACAGTGCATCTGCCCATGTTTCCTTCCACTTCCTTGTAAAACCCAAAGTGAATAGCAGGGTATCCAGTTTACTTAATTGTCTCTTGGAAATTCTCCAGTAGTGTGGATGTTTTATCATGTCCCCAGGAGATCCCATTTCTGTACAGTGTTTCTCCCTAGTGCATCCTCTTCCCTATGGGTATTTTTTCATTATAGTGAAGAAATATTTATTAACCACAGCAACAGCCAGTAGGCAAAAAGTTGCTCACTTTACTAAAAAGGAAAGAGCATAGTTTGAGAGCATGCTGCTAGCTGAAGGGTGCCTTCTTCCAAAAGGGATCAACCTCAGTAATTGTCAGAAAACGTAAAGACTCTTTCTATCTTTAGTTGTGGAACTGCTTTAACAACTTTCTTTTGTCCAACAGCTCTACAAAACTGTTATGCAAAAAAACTGTAGTGACTGGAACTTTCCTTGCAGCTGTGTATTTTTCCTCCTATAAGGAACAGAAATAACATTAAGGACTCCATGACAAAAGGGAAAAAAAAAAGAAAAAAACAACAAACCCCAGATGGTGCTGTGTTGCTAAGCAACTTTAAAGAAAGATGAAAGAAACCACAGAGCTCTATTTAGGTCTTGTAAAAACTGAAGCAGTAAATACTCACTCCTTTGATCTTATTTAACCATGATGATGCTTTATCATCCTCTGTTGCTGAGAAGGAAAAGTTCTGGGGACAATAAAAGAGGTAGTTATGATAGTCCTTGAAAGGCCTAGAGATTTAGGATGGCAGCCTGTCAGTAAATAGTTGCTAAGAAAAACAGTTATAATTACACTGTCCAGCTCAACCATGATCAAATCTAACGTTGCCTGTTATATTATGCTGTCCTTTCCCATCCTCCCCAGACCCACTTCTCACTTTACATCCAAAGTCTTATAGTACAGCCATGATCACTGCCGTTGTGGAACATGGTGACATTCCTGGATGCCACATCAGTCTCTGTGTTCTCGAACACCTATAGACAGATGGCAGATGGCAGTTTCAAATGCATGCGCATTTGTAAATTCTCACTCTGGTCCATTGAAAAATAAGTAGACAGTGTTGGGGATCACTGGCTCCATTACAGTGAACAAGCCACAGGTAATGTTTGCAGACAATTTATCTTCTGTCTAGGCAATCTCAGGCTGTCGTTCTGTTTCGTGGAGGTCTGTACGCTTCAGCAGGAATGCCTCTGACTATTCACTTGAGCTAGGATTATTTTAAATTAAAAAAAAAAAAAAAGAAAAAAGGGAGTATCTGGAAAGGTAAAGCCTTAATACCGCATGAAATGAATAGCTTAGGTAACAGCTTCTGCTTTTATTTGACATAATTTAAAAACAAAAAGAGAGGCAAGTTCTGAATAAAGATACCATGTCTTGAAATTGTTATAAAATTGCACAGTATATTTCACTTGCACGGAAGACAAATAACTTGTAGCTTTCATAGATATGAGCTTGCATATTACTACATTAACAGAGCTATCTCAGGCAAAAAGACATATTTGTTTTCCAGTGACTGTGTGAATAAGAGAGTAAGTCAAGCACTCTACAGAGATGCAGTATTTATTTATGATAAATGGTATAAAACTCTCTCCTACATCTGTATAGCTAGATGGTTTTTTGTCTGATAAATATATCCTGGAAAAAATGTAGCAATCATTGAATTCCTTAATAATGGAAATAATTTAAGTGACGTACTTGGAATATAGTACCAGATTCCACGAATTCTGTCTGTCCAATCAGGCTATTCAGGGGCCAGATACATTACTTGCAAAAGTTTTTTACAACTATTGTTCTTAGCAAGGAAGTGCCAACTCCATGCTTTCTTTATTTTTATGATAATGTTGCAAACAATACAGAGAATAAAATGTTATATATTCAACAACTTCACTGCCAGGATTAGTTAAGAGCCTCAGGTATGCACTAGTGAATTACCTGTTTGATTAGCAGTTGAGAACCGGAGGGTATGCTATATCTGAAATTACATTCAAAAATGCATGTATAAGTTTTAATATCAAAATAACAACATTCTCCTACCTCATTTTCTCACTGTTGTAGCCTTTGCATAGAAATCATTCTACTCCACTGACCAAGTGCATTTGCGATATACAATGCTACCAAAACAAAATGAGTATTTTTTTAATGTTCTACTTCTCCGTGTAAGAGAGAATTTAAATGCAAACACTTCACAGATATTTTCATTGTAAGTTAATTTTTTTCAAATTTGGAACCTCCTTTTTTTGGTAAGAGATAATTATGGAATAGCATTTCAATAAACCAGTGGAAACTGGTTTACTCCTTGAAAGGCTGTTTGATTAATTGAATAGAAAGGATCAAAAGGAGTCATTTTGAAATGCTGGATGAATGTTTTGGAGACTTCAGTGACAAACAATTATTTCAACAAACCATGAAGTAAAGTCTTACAAGGAATGTTTTAAATGAACGCATAGTAAAAATTGTGTACAGGAAATGTGTACTTATCTTGTATTTTAAAAGTAGGCAATAATGAGTTTCTGTCTTGTTTGGTAAAATGCCCACTGCTGCTGTGAGTGATGGGAGAAAAAAAGGCAAAACTTCTACTCAGTTTAGAATCCTGTCATAAAGCAAAACTTTACTGGCACATAGCCTTTATTATACTTAAGGTCTCATCTATTAGTGTTGGTTGAATTACACACTATTTCTTTTAATCGATTGCAGACATGGTAAATCATTTCCTTACTTAAGTATTAAGAAAGCAAGTGATAACACTTTAAATAGACATTTGAAAAGAAATCAATTTTTTGTAGGATATGAAAATTTTGAAAGGTTAGGGTTCTTTTTTTTTCCCCCAAAAAAAGAGAAACGAACAAAATACTGAGGTTATTTGCAGAGGGAATGCTCTCCCTGGGAGAAGTACATCTGACTTTGTCAGGTGGCTGCAGATAGGAAGCCTTTGGCAGATGGGCTGCAATATGGCCATAAATGCCAGAAATACATCCTGGAGCAGCAGCTTTAAGAACAGAGGCTGCAAAGGAGCCAGTTCAGTGCAGGCAATGAGGTAGACTTTCGTTAGAAGCCTGTCCACTGGCCGTGTGTCGAAAGCCATCTGAGAAATGGGGCTCTTGTGAAAACCAGGCTATGGTTCAGAGGAACTTTGTGAAAGTCTGGACAACAGTTTGACATCTTTAATCAGTAAACACTAATGGGAAAAAAAAGAAAATTCTTCAACAACCTGTGTTTGAAACTTCAAGTGGCAGCTCCTTTTTGTCATTCATCTGTTGCTTTTTTGAACTACTGCCATTGTTCTGCTGCTGGCATCTATGCTAGAGCTACATGAAGATTGTAACATATTGGCCCATCCAACCCTACAACTGTTTTAGATCAGCTGAAATGTGTTGTAGGGCTAAGGCAATCTCACCTGGGTTGTGAAACAAAATTAGCATTCCTCGGTCTCTCTGTTGGTGTTATTGGGCTAAGTTTTAATTTATGAATAAAAATGTACTTTAAGCTTATAATACTTCTGCTAAAAAAGCTTTGGTATTTTATTTACTCAAAAGTGAGAAAAGAGTTTTGGCCTTAAAGCTATTATGGTACTCAGTGAAAGTGTCTTATATGTATGAGTAAGTTTGTTAGACTTCCTAGTATACCAAGGGCTTTTAAAATATGTAAATTGAATTGCATTGTGGTAAGATTAAATTTGTGGGCAGTTCAGTGGCACCTAAAAATGTCCAATAATTTCAGCAGGCCGTGAATTAGATCCACAGAATATGAGAAAGATGGGTTGGATTATATCATGTCACATATTAACTTGGAACAATATGATATTTTGTCTTTTCAGTGGATGGAGGCTGGTCTTGTTGGTCATCTTGGTCAAAGTGCTCAGCAACTTGTGGGGGAGGGCATTACATGAGAACCCGCTCCTGCACAAATCCAGCACCAGCGTATGGAGGAGACATCTGCCTTGGACTGCACACCGAAGAAGCACTCTGTAACACACAGCCGTGTCCAGGTATGGCAAATCAGCCCATGCAGCTTTGTTGTTTGTGTGACACAGAATAAGGCATTCAGAGTTAGGCAACATAGTGCTTCCTGATCTGTTATTTAGGAGCAAATCATTTCCCTCCCTTATTAAATGCACAATCAGCTCTTACATGCTACAATCACAGTAAATCAAGTAATAGCAGGATATAGCCTACAGGACACCACCTCCTCCCTCCCGCTTTAAAAATTAACATTTAAGTTACCAGGATCTGGCTCTGGATAAAATAAATTGTATAATATTTGAAGTGGAACATGCAAACAGCCTGGAAGAATTTTAATAGCAATATCACAAAGAAGTGCATTTGTTATAACACTAAACATTCACAACAACCAAATTGCTGAGGTTAATATTCAACAACGTGTTATCATAAGGTCCTTCAAGTAGATTAATATTTGCCCTGTTTTCATATAAAACACAGAGCAAACCTTAATTCTCTTTGTAAAATGCCTTCTTCAGCTTCAGATGTTAAGGAGCAGAGACTTCATCTTTTTAAATGACTGTGGGGTACTTAGTAAATGGAATGTGTCAGCGCTCCTGCGAGTTGTATGATATTATGAATCATGACTTTTTCTGAAACTTTGACTCTGCCTTTGACCCGTATTAAAGGAAACTAAATTTTTTTGGTGAAATTTAAGTGAGAAGTAGAGACTAAAACCGCACAAAACCAGATAAAATCATTAGTGAAAAGCCATTGGGAAAATTTGTTTTCATTTATTGCTGATTAATGGATTACAGGCAACAGCAAGAGGAAATAAGCAGTTCTGATGCCACATTGTATTACTTGCTTCACTGAGAGCTTCTAGACTTCAGGTTTTCTGCTCATATAATGAGGTTGTGCATGTGAAGGCACAAGCCCCATGCGTTTGGATTTATGGATTCTATTACCTGTGCTGAACTACAATTTAAGTTAATTTCCTTTTCTAGGCACTGCATATCTTCTGGTAGAATAAATGTACCTACTTTGTCAAAATTAAAGCAGATGCAGCACTCTGTATTGTGTTTAAAAAAATCCCAAACATAGAAATCAGTATATGATTTGATTTTTCAAGACAAATAGTGTATATTTGTATGTAGAAGTTACATAGCTGCCTTGGGATCCTTAAGGCATCTTTAAAAGGTCAGAACTGGCGCATTCCTTGTCCTAGTATTGTAGCTATTTCTCTTGTTGCGCATTTATTTTCTACTGCCATTTTTCTTGAAATGACAGTTTGCAAACATTTATAAGTAATCTCTTCATCTTACTTTGACCTGCTTGTTACCTAAATTTTGGAGTATATGGGGGGTGGAGGAGGAGGAGATTGGTTCATTTTGGTTCAAGAAAGTGAAAACTTTTATAAAGCAATAGAATTTCAGAGGGTGAAGTACATTTCTCACATTCTGTGTTATTTTATTAATATTTCAATCTTACTGAAAATTTGCCATAGGTTTTTGAAACAGCACATCATCAGCTAACTGTGAAAATGGTCCTTGCCTTTTGTTTACCATGTAGATCTCAAAACTTTTCTTTACTGTTCTTATTTCACATTGGTAAGGGACAAAAATAACAGCAGTCCTACACACGTCAAGTTTGGGCAGACTCCTGCATCCCTGCAAAATAATTTTCTTTTGGTGAGGATCATGTGGCCAGTGGTTCCTGCTTGTACCAATCTGGAAGTACCATTGGTGACATTCACTGCTTGAGTGACATGTTTAATATAGGAAGGGAATAGTAGTGACACTTGGAATCTAAGAACAACCAACAAACACAGAAATGCATATGTAAAAATGGAAATTATTTATAACATTTCTTAAGTTGTGAAGAGAGTAAAGATTTCTTGGCATTTGAAATAGTACTTTTTTTTTTTTTTTCCAAACAAAACTGGCAGAAGACTAAAATTTCTGGAATCCTGATACTAAAGATTTTTGACAATGTGGAGGGTTACTGAAACTATGCAAGTATGCACTGAATACAGTGAGAAAGCCAACAGAAGAAAGAAAAATAACTGAGCTCTGTCTTACACAATACATGCCAAACTCAGAAGACTGCTATGAAAGCAAGACTTTTGCTTGAATTGTAAGATAGCTAAGCTCAGTAAACTCATAGCACCTCATGGGAACGAGATCAATTCGCTTCATTTAAGGGAAGTATTCTGAGATCACACAGGCATGAAATAAAAATGTCTTAATCAAAACTCCATAGGCAGAGGAAGAAATATAGAGAAACAGTAGAAGCTGATAATGAACCGAATGGGGAAGAGAAGGTGAGAATACTTGATGAGATCTCTTCTATCTACAGCAAACACATGGACCTGAAATAACAAAAGCTAAAAAAAAACCAACAGACCTCTCTGCAAGATACTACTATTTTTGCAGTTAAATAAATATCCTGTGTCAGACCTGGAATACATACTTTTATAGCTCTCATTGCTACTTGTCAGGTACATAAATAAAAGACAGTGTCATTGTCCACCCTAACGACCTAGACTGGAATTAACTCCATGGCAATCGCTCTTCCAGTCACCATTGCAGAATCCCCTCCAGCTTCTCACTTCCACACACAAAGGCCATGGCAGAAGCCAAAGCCGTAATACGTCTGCGACAAATTTGCCATCACAGTCTACATTTCAGAGACTTTTGCCAAAGCCGAACTGCCTTTGTTTTGTCATAAGGAAAGAGCTGTCCTCTTCTAGTTGGTGGTAGCTGGGGATGAGACCTTCTGTCATAACTCAGAAGTATAGGCTATTTCAAGTACTCGGTGTACCTGAAGCATTTAATTGCAGTGCCTGTGTGTGTGTCCCTCTCTGCCTATTGCAGACAGCTGGTCTGAGTGGTCCGAGTGGTCCCCCTGCGACTCATCTGGCCTCCAGTTCCGTGTTCGTCAGTGCGTCATTTTGTTTCCCGTGGGCAGCCAGTGCACGGGCAACACCACGGAGAGCCGAGCCTGTGCTTTGGACTCCAACTTTATACCAGGTGAGATCAGCCTGCTCCTCGAAGGATTAGTGAAATCTCTCAAGGTTTCAGGAGCGAGGCGTAGTATCGTCCCACACCGCACTGCGCAGAGCCGAGAGCTGGAACAGAACTCGCCTTCTGTCAGCCAAAACGTGTTGGTCTACTATGTAGAGAAAATGTTGCCAGATCTGGTGTCTTCATGAAAATCTGCCTCATGGCACTGAGTGCTGTGGAGCTGTCCTTGCTGTCACCAGCCGGGACTTTGGTTAGTCACTGTCACAGAATGCTGCAGGTCCCTCCCTTCCTACTTGGTAGCCAAGTGCAAGGGATGGCTATAGACAGCTAGGGTAAATAGTCTTCCTTTTACTTTAATCCAAGGGGTTTTGAAACTTTGGGGTTATTAGGGTTATTCCTCTAGGTTTTGTGATTTGCATATATAAAAGTGGGTGCTGTGGTAGTTAATCTAGAAATCGTTTGACAGAGTCCCTTAAATTAGTAACTGCTTAGAAAGGTAGATACTATTAACTCAGTCCTTATCTCCCCCATGACTGCTAAGTACCTGATGAATAGTCACATCATGTATTATTCTGTAGCATTTGTGAAAGCTGTACTCTCTGTTTCTTTTTGGTTTCTGGTTTGTTGGGTTTTTTTTTTTAATCACAGCAGTCATTTCAGTCCACGCATCAGTATGGGTGGCCACATTGCATTGCTGTTAATAGTCATCTTTCGGCCTGTGTACATTAAAAAAAGCTAGTGGTCTATTCACAGACAGAGAAATTTACCCTTTAATGTATCATTTGAAATGTAATCATGTTTACTCAATGCAGCAACCTTTTTTTTTCTGTGACTACACGGTACAATGTAGTACAATACAACAAAGAAATCAACATGTTTAAATACTGTTTTTATGGATGGTGCATAATGCTTTAACTCCGAAATACTATTTTTTCCTCCAAAACCAATGTGAAAAATGTCAGTGTGAAAGCAAAAACTCCCACATTGTATTTTTCACCTTTTCTCAGGCTTTTGAAGCAGCTCCATTAATATTCACATTCTGTGAATCCCCTGCTTAATCCAATATAAGCTCTACATCTTGTTTTGGAAAGTAGGCATTTTCAGAATCTGAAAGGAGCCACCTCTTCTCTGGCTCTTCTGGTTTGTTTGCCACTCCTCCTCAAATTACCCATATCACAGCAGATAAGGTCGTGCCCATGACACTCACCTTTGGCAAACTAGCTTGCTTTCTTGGGATCGTTCAGCTTGCTTTCACTCCTCCAGGAGTGAAACTTTCCACCTCTCCCTCTCAACGTCTTTTTCTAATTCACCTCCCACCTTTCCCCAGCTAGTGTGCTGGTGTGTCCACCCTCATGTTGTCACTGCCTCCTCCTGCTTACCTTAGCTCTGTTCCTCTCCAGAACTTCACATGTAGAGTGATTCTGGCTGAGTGCAAAAATTACTCCTCGTCATTGCTGATGCAGTGTTTCCAGAGTTAGTCCTTGTCAACATTACCTTGCAGAGCTTTATGGTTTTCTGGTACATTTTTTTCTGCTTTTTGTTTGCACTGTGAATTAATAGTCTCAACCAGACAAACTATGCTTTTAGCCTTTAACTCTCAGTGAGAGTGCTGTTCTGTCAGGTCTGATAATTTCTCATTTTGAAAATAGTTAGTAATGATTTAGCATGTGAGGAAAAGTAAAAAAATGGTATTTCTTTAGCAGTAGCTGCATGTAGATCATCTTTTGGCAGTGGAGAGCCTACTCTGTTAATTCCTTGTACAGAAGCTATTGCATACCTGTGGCCATCATTGCTGCCCTTCTCTGGTCTGTTTTTAGTTCTACTAGAGACATCCTTAGACAGGAAAACGAGAGCTGCACACAGTGTTCATGGTGTGGACAACACCTAGATTTATAAGGGGCCGTAACGCTGATGTCCTGTCCTATTCGCTGTTGCACTCTTGGTAGTACCTGGCATTTGTTTTGCCTATTTGATTGCTTATGAACGCTAAGCTGGTATTGTCATGGAACAATTTGTCATAACTCCCTGGTCTCACTCAGGAGTACTAATGGTCATCATTTTATATGTGAAACTAGGATTGCTTTCCTCTGTATGTATCGCTTTACACTGACCTACATTCTGTTTCATTTGGTATTTTATTGCCTAGTTTTGTAGGGCCTTTCTGCAGGTCTTCACAGCATGCTCTTGTCCATGCTACCTTAACTTTGTATCATCAGCAAATTTCAAAACCACATTTGCCTCCTGCTTTTCCAGCTCTTTGCTGAAAATCCTAGGTCCCTCCATCGTACAAACTGAGCACATAGTACTACCCTGTTTTCTGTCTTTTCTCTCAACTCCCATATCTGCTTTGTTGCTTGGAAAAACTTTGACAAGGAACTTAAAAACTTTTTTGAAATCCAGGTAGACTGTGTCAGTTACCCACACCTATATCCGCATGATCACTGACCCTTTCAGAGAGGTTCAAGAGATTTGTAAGACAGGACTTCCCTTCACAGAAGCCATGCTCCTGAAAGAAAGAGTGAGAATAGTTGACTACCAACAAATTTTTATTCAATATTTATGCAGAATGCTCCCAAAGTCAAAATGGTAAGGATACAGGCTGGAATTACATTTATTAGTTTACCATTGAGACCCACGAAATTGGCAGTCATCTTTTCTGAAGATTTGTAAATTCCCTCTTTTCATGTTAGTGCTAAACGTGACTTCTAGAAGTAACGGACCCATTTGAACACAAGATAATGAAACTGTCATTAATTTTACTATTCAGAAAATCAACACTTTCTCAACATGCTTAAACCCCACAAAGAATGTTTTCATGTGCGCTTCATCTTATTAATTCTGGAAATGTTTTGAGGCAAGAATTAAAAATACATTGCTTTTGCTTGGGAAACTAAGGAACATGAAGATATCATTGGACCTTTTTGTTAATTCTACCATATAGTCAAAATACTTTTTACTTTGGATTTTGAGTGAATGTAGTAGAACAAATTTTCAGATCCTTACTGTGTTAATCAAATGAGTAGCTCTCTGTAATATTTTTTCTCCTTGGCATATGTGGTTTATTTATTTTTCTAGAAATATCAGTGGCACGATCCAGCAGCATAGAAGAAAAACGATGTGGAGGTAAGCTTTTCAGCTCTAGATGTGTATTAAATGCTCAAATATTGATTCCCCATTTTTTCCTTTTGTTTCACCTTTTGCTCTCTCGGAGTTTTATTCTCCCTTCTAAATGCTGCGTTTTCATTATTTACACTTGTGCAGAAAAAGAGAGGTAGTTACTACAGGATTTCTCATTAAATATCCATCTGCCATTGCTGACCTTTGAGACTAGAACATGTATTGCTGGACGTTTGTATTTTCTTCTTTTTCAGTATGGCAGTCAGCTTTGTCTCAAAAAGAAATTCCTATTGTAAGCTAGTTATCAGTAGGTCAAGATTTGTAAAGTTGCTCCACCTTGTTCAGGATAATTCACAAACCTCGTTGGGACTCCACATGAATAGCAGAAAACCTGACTGCTAACCCATCTAATAGCTCCGACTGTATCTGGGACTCATTTTCAGCTTTGCTGCCAAAGACAAAACTAAAAAGTAAAAAAAAAAAGTTCCATTCCAGAGAGTCCTGATGCTAGCAAAACAAATCTTGAAAGAGAAAACTGTTTTAAAAAAGGCAAACAACAAGAAAAAGAAAATGGAAAAATGACCGTTTTTTTTTGTGCTGAGCTATCACGCTTAGTCTGTGTCGTCATGGTAATAGCTCTGGCCGGTTCTAGTATTCTTCCATGCACAGATAAGCTGCATTTTTAACCTAATAAAGGACAATGAAAACACAAGGGTTACGCAAGGGTACTAGTGTGCGTGGTAACTTGTTACAGGAGCCAGGATAATGTGATTTGTTTTTTTTCTAATTAGCAGTGGTATTCTGAAAACATTTTGCCAAGTTCTGTGATGGTGGGAAACTCTCATGAAAGTGTAGAAGGATATTTCAGTGATAATTTATATACTGGGGGAGTCCACCTAGTCAGCTAAATATTAGTTTGTGTTTCTAAATACCCAGTAGGTATGTAAAAGTCCTACTTTAGGCATTTGCAAACAATGGGACCCATGTGCTGGCCCATTTTTCTGTATTACAGTGAAAAAGGTCTTAACAGATGCTTTTCAGACTAGTGCCAGTCTTTCAGTTTAAAATATTTCATTTTTGCATTTAGGCAACCACAAACAAATTTTCAGTAATGTTAAGATGAAGTTTCCAACGTGAGCTTCTCACTGATACTTCTCTCCTGATCAAAAAGCACAGCTCCAGTTTGAAGTAATAACGAAAAACAGTGTAATTTGTTTATTTCGAGCTAATCCTACTGGTGCCACATCTAACCTGACATCTCTGTTCAGTAACATCAGGGGACAATTGTGCCTTAGATTCCTTTCCACGGTTTCACGCAGCAATAAGCTCCCTCGCAGTTTTAATCCTTGCGTAGGTGGGGAAGGTTTCCCATTGTCTGATCCCATAGTATCTTTGAAGTGCGGAGCAGACAGGAGAGTGCTGGGTTCTGAGTTGTTGACTTTACACTCTCTGGCTGCTGTGGTTAAAAGGACACTGAGCTCTAAGGAGTCTCTCTCTCTCTCTTCCTCCCCTTCCTATTTTCCCCTAAAGAACTACCATTTCTTCCTCACTCCCCCCTTACATATAGAAAAAATTCTGAAGGCTGAAGAAAGGAACAAATTGGCCATATATCAAAGATACAGAAACAGGGAGACCCAGCAAGAATCAAGGCAGGGGATGGAAAAAACGTATGCCGCTGCTTCTGGAACATGCACCAAATAAAGAGGATACAGAAAACATTTTGGGGAAAGCAGGACTGTGATTCAAAGATACTAGGATTTTGTTAGTTCTGCCACAAGGCACTATGTGTAAGAGAAAGAATTAGAAGAACAGCAGAGGAGGTGATACTATAGTTCACTGAAAGAAAGCTATGTGTGTACATTAGATACGTAACTTTTATATAACAAGGCTTTGTTATACGGTCTGAAGAAAAATTTTGCTGAACTATTCAAACATACAAAATGCAATTCATTCATCTGTTGGTTGGGCTCTGAACTTGTTTAAGAACCTTTCAAAAATCTCAGTCTTAATACTTAGAGAGATGTATGGGTAGCTAAGATTCTTATAATGATCCCTTTAGGGAAATACAATGCATTTGCTACTGTAGGGATAAACCATTGCAGCTGAGATGTTTCTGGGAAGCACATGAAATTTCCCTTATCCTTATTTGAATCGAGCACTTGTCTACATTTTTCTCCAAGCCTAAGCTTTTATTGCTACTTCCTTAAAACTGAGACAGTCTTCTGCTCTCCCCTCTGCAGAGTTCAACATGTTTCACATGATCGCAGTGGGATTAAGTAGTTCAATACTTGGTTGCCTTCTTACCCTGCTTGTTTACACTTATTGCCAACGATATCAACAACAGTCCCATGATGCAACTGTCATCCACCCGGTGTCACCAGCTCCTCTAAATACCAGCATTACCAACCATATCAACAAACTGGACAAGTATGATTCTGTAGAAGCCATCAAGGTGAGAAGTGGATTGGGAGCTCTATAATGCACAGCGTATATGGTCCTAGGCAACGGTTCTGCTGTAGCAAAAGAATTCTACTTGCTAGTTTTCTGCAGTGGTGTTTGGACTCAAATTATGCTGATTGTTAATGACAAAAATAGATTTCACTTGAAGCGTTGTAATTACAGATCCTTTCCTTTGTCAATCCCTGTTACACAGGAAGTTAGATTTTGTGTGCATGTATAATTTATACAGCAGCAGCCTTTCCTGAAAAAGAACAGACCGCTCAAGTTTTTTTTTGTGGGATTTTTTTCCCAGTTGTGTTCCCTAGTGGCTTGTTTAAGAATAAATAGGGCCATTAACAATCATCATGACATACATTGAAGATAATCCTTTGGCTCCAGTGATACAGTGTCAAGGGCACTGTTCATCTTCCTGCACTCTGTTTGTACAGGAGATGAATATATTGGTATACTGAATGTATATACTGGTGAATAGCTTCTGGGTCAGACTCTCAGCTAGTGTTAATACTCAAAATATTCTGTAAATGAGTGGTACAGATTTACATTAGCTGAGAGTCTGGCATGATATCTTTATCGTACGACCATTTTTCCCAAACAGCTATTTTCTTTTTACGACCTTTTAGAGTAGCTCTTCTTTTCAGACCCACTGAATTAAGGAACGATGAGCATTCTGAAAATACCTAGCTCAGTATCTTCAGATTACACAGTTTATTCATGCAGCTGCAAAGCTTTTTGTAAATGAGGAATTTTCTTAAATCCTACCTGGATAATCCAGTTTTTATTTTCTGCATTTTTCTTTCTAACTAAAGACATTTTAAAGAATTTCATTAAAAACAGCAATAAAAGTCTAGATTTTGTAATCAATGGTGGAAATTTGAAGCTTTTCCAAATTCCACTAATAATCTCTCTGGATAGCTACAGAAACAAAAAAAGGAAAACTTTGAAAATTCATACTCTAAATACCCATATAACTTTTTTAAAAAGGGGATTTACACTCTTAAGACTTTCAGACATTTCTCCTACATATTACATTTTAAAATCAAGGAATTAATGCAGTAAAGAGAAAATAATTCTTATTCAGTAAAAAGATAATGAGTGAATCATTCTAATAAGAAGAACTGAATATGTATGGTTAAAAAGTATTTTTAATCATAAAATTAGTTTTATAATACTGGGGGAAAAGTGCCTGGCTTTACTTCATTGAGTAGCAGTGCTTTTTGTACAAACATTATTATGTAAGCAGATACATGCAAATGCCAGTTTTTGTAAACGTGCAGGTTTTTCTCAATGCGTTTTTGACTGACTTACTATAGATAGATATTTGCCACGAAAATTGCCTTGGTGAAAGAGCACTTAGTGGCAACCTTTCTTCTGTCCTTCCTATTTTCTTATCTCTTTCTTTTTTTTTTTTTTTTCCCAGGCATTTAACAAAAACAACCTGATTCTGGAGGAGAGAAACAAGTACTTCAATCCACATCTTACTGCAAAGACTTATTCTAATACCTATTTTACAGATTTCAATAATTATGATGAGTACTAATGGGCTTGTGTATTTTCTGGCCTCCTGTAACTCCCCAGTCCCCAAGGCCTGTGCTACTTGACTGCTCATGTGATTGAGGCTTCAGAAGTGAAGTTCAGAGACATTTCAAGCACGATCCAAGCCATCAATGTCCCATTGCTGCCAAAAGCCCAAAACACCTGTTTGTGACATGACATTTTCTTTGCAGAGTGCAAGGTTGGCCTTCAGTGTCAGGTGCAGCTATAGCCCCTCGGTGTCGCTGGACCACTCATGAGGATTGCATCGCTTCACTCAGTTTCATAAGCTTCCAGTTAGAGTTCTCTAACAAGTGACTAAGTAATTCCTGAGCTTTAAAAAAAATAATAATATTACCCTGTAAAGCTGCGCCAGGAGTACAAATCTAATTTTCTTTTTAGGCATTGTCTTTTATTTCCATGAGGTTTGAAAAGGGGAGCTCTGCTGTTTGCCACGGAGCCCTCTGTGTAGTCTCCTGAAGCTCACACCACCAAAAAGAGCTCGCAGGGTGCTGGGAATAATGACGAGAAGAAACATGGTGGTTTAGCGATGCTCTGCGGCAGCTCTGGGCTCTGTAGGGCTGATCTTCCCGGGCTGTAAATCACTCTGGCTGCAGTCCAGCTCTTCAGAGTGCAGAGACTAAGACCGTACTGAGGGATACAATCTTGTAATTAACCCAGAAAGCTACAGGGTCAGTGGTTTCTAGTTGCGAGCCAAGCCCAATCACGTAATGCCTTCACCTAGTTCGGTTTAATTTTTGGGAGGGTGTTGCAGGGCATGTCCCGGAGGAAGGCCGACGGAGGAGGGCAGATAGGAGAGGCACACTGGAGGGTTTTTCTGCGTGTCATTATCAAACCAGCGTTGCTGCAGCGCACGGGCTTGCATGAGTCATGGCATCCCAAAGGCTTCCTCTGCCTGGTGCGTGCCTACGGGAACCTGCTGGTCTCTGGTTATAGCACTCGCTGTCAGGCTGGGTGCAGAAGGATACGGCTTGCACCGCGTTTTGTGTGCCTTCTCAGGCTCTCGGGGATACGTAGGCATAATCATAGATCTGCTTTTCTCTTTCCGGCTTTTACTTTATACACACGTGTCTGACAAGCAAAGCTGGCACAGAAAACGCAGATGTATTTGCAAAGCGTTGTCTCATCTTGCTGCCGTGTCCGACCCACGCTAGTCAGCCCCTAGAGGAACATTCTTATGGTGTTTTAAGTGATTATCGTCTTGGACTTCATTGATGTAAATATTTAAAATACTGCTTGAGTTTTAAGTTATCAGTTTTAATTCCTTTTGTAGTGGCAGGTGAGGAAACACAAAGGATTTTTATACCATTTATCTTTGTTCTGTCTGTCTTCACCCATATTCATGGCATTGTTATTTTTGTATGTGAAATTCCAGATGTATAACTAAAAAGAAAAGGTCAGGGATTTGGGCCAGATTTTCCAGAGTACTTAGTAGTAAGGCAGCATTTGCTATTCTCAGAAGCTTGTGAAAAGAAAGCAGAAGTGAATATTAAGGATTAAAGAACTGGGCTTTCATTTTTTCGAGCATGCTAGATGCAAAGATTGTTGCACCAGAGTATCAGGCAGGTATGCAAGCAGAAGCAGAGTGGAAATGTTTTCATTCTGTGTTTTGAGCCCTTGATCATTAGGTTATGCTGTGATAGGCAAATAGAGAAAAACAGGTACAGATTATAAAGATTCAAAACTATGTACAAAAAAAGCAAAAAAATACCGAGAAACATTGATTGTGTGAGACAGCATTTGTGCACCACTTTGGTGGTCTGGTCAGTTACATAGCAAAGGTAAACACGGTATCTAGTGGTAGCAATGAGCAACATTTTTTGAATGGGGATAGATCTGAATGTAGCACTATGCTTCCTATCTCCATTCTGCAGTAGAAGGAAAAATGCAAAGCAAGTGGTTTTTGAAAATCTGTGCAGCAAAGTGAACGTACATTTACCATCTATGAAAATAGTTCAGAACAGCCGCCTGTTTTTTCCAGCTGAATAGTTCTCCCTGTTACTAACTCAGTTAAAAGAAAGTACCCCACCCCCGCACCAGTTCATCTCCAGAAAGTATAGTAATACTGGTTCTCTATAATTTGTGACCTTTTTGCTGTACATTAGATTTGGTTTACGATGAAGACATTAGCTGATTGCCTTTGAGTAAGAGGAAATTTTCTCTGCAAGAAAATACAGTGAAACAGACAGAGGGGGGGGGAAAGCTCTCCAAATCATAACCAGTCCAGTATCTTAATCACTCT
The DNA here is from genome assembly GCA_013398815.1 of Ibidorhyncha struthersii. Taxonomy (NCBI): domain Eukaryota; kingdom Metazoa; phylum Chordata; class Aves; order Charadriiformes; family Charadriidae; genus Ibidorhyncha; species Ibidorhyncha struthersii. The sequence continues at coordinate 1,029,210 of VZSZ01002521.1, read as the reverse complement.
GTTCATGCCAAAAGATAAAATTTTACACTTAAATAAGATAAAGAAAATAAATTCTATATTGCTGCCACTGCCAAGAAAAAGCAGCATATGCACATATACATGTATGCACAACACTGTTCCTGTCTGCCCCAGTACTAAGAGCACATTAGTCTGGCTTATGGATTTTATATTTAGGATATTAGTTACGAGACCAGTATCTTAAAAATATTTGAACTATGTATTTTTATTTTAACCTTTTTTAATTAAAATTATCTGAAATTAGCGCTTTTTTTACTCTTCAGTAGTTTGAGACACGCCTATCTTTACAGTGAACTATTTTCCATTCTTTTCATGGATAGATACATATGTTAGATATGTGTTATGTATGCGGTAATAATACCCTAGGTTAAGTCTGCATGATCATAGGTAAAAGTGGATTTAGCAGATGCTCAGTCTGCTCACATTTCCATCTCCCGAAGGAGAATTTCAGGTGTTCCAAATCTTTGAGCAATTCCCATAAGATGTCATTTAAACACCACGCCAACTTGTCAGAAAAGTGTTTCTTTTAAACTTATTTTTTTGGTCATTTAGCTTCCTAAATTGCATTGCTCTAAATTGCAGACAGAGGTATATTCAAAACTCTATCTAAAGCAATAGGGTATACGTGGAAATTCCACAGCCCATCAATGAGAAAAAATGGTGGCAAGATCTCCTTATCAAGCTAGGTTCTGAGAACAGGGTTTAAAGCCATTAGATACTTGTGTCTTAGGTAATTTTAAATGACCCCAGATGCACTGCCTATGTCAGTATTTTTACCTTCAAAGTTCTGCACAGCTACCCAGATAGTTTAATACAGCCTTTCCTAATACATGGAGCAAAACAAAGTGCAGTGTCTATTAATTTTCAGTTTACTTTGGTTAGTATCTTTTCTAAAACAGTCTACACATATTTTGGTGAACAGCAGATTTCCCCATGTAAATTCTCATTTTTCTTTTGCCAAAAATGTAGCAAAGTGGGCATTTGCCTGCAAACCTTATTTAAGCCAATAGAGCTCTCAGATTTGTGCAAGGATAAAATTTGGTTCTTACAGCATTGTTCTGTTCTTGGAAAGGGAAAATCAACTCCCTTGCCTGTTAAATTCCATGCTTAAATATCCCTTAGTCTTTCCCTTGGATAAAGCAATCTTTTCTGAATAAATAATTGTATTACCTCTGATGCCAATAGTTAATATTATTAAACCCCTTTTGCACTGATTGCATAAATTTAAAAATGTTTCTCTGTTTTGAATGCAGACATTTCAGCAGATAGATCAAAATCCTCTGAGTAAATCTGTGTCTGTGTAGCCCTGCTACATGGAGTGAGGAGGAAGCAGGATTGCCGGTCGGGTCCTGTACAGTATATATACTTTCACTGGATAACTCAAAGTAGAATTGTGCTTGAGTACACATTTTGGGCTTATTTTTGTGTCTGATATATAGCATATGTTCCCCAGTTGCTTAGAAAATGGATTCTTGTGCTTGCAATTTTTTCTTGTACTTTGATTTCAGTCTGATGACCTTTATGGTTATTTAAAGTTTCTTTACATGGAAGCTTTTCCAGCCGTTTGCAGTCACCTGCTGTTGGAGCAGTGTGGTTTGGCTAAACTAATCAAGGGATTTTTGACTAGGATTAAGATTTTCATAAGACAGTGGGAGAAAGAATGGGGCTTAAATGGCTTTGATTTCTAGGCTATTAAGCAGTTCTGATTAAAGTCTCCAATGGGCGTGGGACACTGTGCATTTAGTTAGCTCTACCAGAACTCCACAGTAACCTCTGGGAAAATACCACGTCAATGTACAAATCAAGAGCTACCAAAGCACTTATGTTAAGTGAAGAAAGTTCTCAGACCATCAGACCATATGGCTGTTCAAACCAGAAAAGAAAGTAAGAGGTCCCAGATGCAACAAAAATGTTTAATGGGAGTAAATGCTTCAATATTTTTTCCTCATTATTTTAGAATAAGTATATTCAATTCTTTAAATGTGGGACCAGTTTTATTAAAATCAGCGCAACATAAGCACATTCCTAAAGTTAATTGTATGCATAATGGCTTTGCTGTATGAGATCAATTCTGTAAACAGTTTAGTCCAAGTTTGTCTGGCTCTCCTTGAGGCCTGTGACCAATTTCTTATTGTAGCTGCCACCAGCACCTTCTATGTCTTATCTGGGAGAACATCCTTAGATGGGCAGAGTTACGTCCTGGCGAGGGCTTGTCTTTCTCCACCAGCACTATAGTAAGCCTAGAGAGTTACACTTCTAATTTTCGCTGTCATTTGGATGCCTAAATTTAGACTGGTGAAAGCTAGGCTCTTGAGTATGATTTTACTCATCACATACGTAACCACAGTGAGTTCAGTGGTCTGGGTGTAACAAGTTACTTATTTTAATATGTTTACAGGATTGACCCCAAAATATATTGCTTCTGTACAAATCCATGCACAGTACAAGATGACTTCAATAGTAAGAAAACAGATTCATTTAAAATCGTTCACAAGCAAATCTGCATCTTGATATCAGGGAATAGATATGTGTTCATTGTGTGGGGTATTTGAATTCATTCCTTTCTTTGCTAAATAAATGAATGATAAAAGAAGATACTGCTTGACTTCATTTAAAAGCCATTCTTCCAAATAAAGAAGGGTTCTGGGATCTGTGAATGTTCTCCCTTTCTTTCTCTCTTTGCTTCTTCGCAGAAATGAATCTGTGTGTGGCTGAAATGGCCTTTAGCTAGACTGTTCTGTGTGTAACTGCATGAGTGCTTTGCATTGTGTTGCCATGCGACAACATTTTCTAACTGGGATGGTACAAAGAGGGAAATGTGCTAACCTGGGAGGCTTGGCAAAGATTTCAGCCCCAGCAAGGGTAGGCAGAAGTGGAAACAGAAATGCAGAAGAATGTGACTGAAGGCTTGGCAAACTCATCAGTAAACTTTCGCAGAAACTTAGAGGCTTTTTGGGAACTGCCAAGGGCAAGGCTGTTGGGATGTAACCTCCTGAATAGTCAAGCCAACTCATTGCTCAAGCAAAAAAGCAGGCTGGTTGCAACAGGTATGTGTGCAAAGTTGTGACTGTTACTCAGAATCAGGGGAGAGAAATGCTTTCTCAAGCAGTAAGCGCCACGGTACTGGTGGCATTTTGGTAACATCCACGTTGGCAAGAAGCGAGGGGCAGCAGGAGCAGATTTATAGAGCAAAACAGCTGGTGCTGAACTCCTGGATTTTGGACTAGCTCCAGGCTAGTCCCACAGGCTGAACACCCACTACCAGTTAGAGTGTACCCCTTTAGTTTCCCTCATTCATTAAAAAAACCCTAAAAACAAAAAAAAAACAACACAAGGTGGCATGCTCTGAGACTGCTCCATGGCGCAAATGAAAGCCCAGTGAGAGGTGTACCAGGAACAGATAAACCTTTTGTTTCCATTTGGCTATTTTGGACTCTTTTCCGCATACTTCTCCCTTTGCCTTTTCTGCTTGTGGGAAAGTGATTACAGCTCTACCTAGCTGAGGATTTATCAATTTGAAGGAGTGATTTTATACCTGTATAGAAATTTGTACTGTAAAACTGACATCAAGGGCTGTGGGAAAGCTGTTATACTGATACTGAGTCTGGCTTATTTTAATTGTTCTTAAACTGCACGTAATATAGCCATTCCTCAACTGAAACAAATATCTGAGCAGAGATGGTAGTCTCTTAACATCCTTTCAGAAAAAAAATCAATCAGTGTAACACAGCATTCTCACGATCCAATTCTAGAGGCTCATAATGGAGAAAGAAGCGGTTATTTGTGCTTTTTTTTTTCTTTCTCTAAAGGATTTATCCACAAACCTCATCCAACAATAGCTTTAGATTTTAAAATATTATGGAAGGTAATTAACAGTAACACAGTATATGTTCCAGGATTCAGCAACCATATTTGCTAATCACTAAGCCCATGGTTTTGAATTAATTCTCCCTTTTGTTAGCTGTAGCAGTAGGCATTGACTGAAAGTTAAATAAATACCAAATTTCAAATAAATGGGACATGTAAGGTCCCAATTTTTAAATAAAGCTTTGAAGCCAGTACAGCTGCAGAAGAAATTGCTTTCATATCTGTATGCCGAAAAGTGCTTTCTGTTGTCATGGTCTTATGAAATGTCCTGTACAGTGGAAAAAATGTCTTTGATGTACCCAAGGTAAAATAATTGAAATAGAGCTCAGAGATTTTTAGCAATAGTAAACACTTTTGGTTTCGTATCTGGAGAATGCCATTGCTTATTGCAATAATGGGAGTAAATGATCCCTGTAAGGAACTTTATAGGGAATAATTTTCCCCTGCCATTAACTCTTTCAAAAACAGCTTCCCTAGCAAAACTTCTCAGTAAACGGGCTGAAGATACTCACATTTAAGAAGCAGCATTGGTGCAGTGGCTTGAGTATAGACGCATGGGTGCAGGGATCTAAGCCACTTACAACTGCAGAGTCTTTCCACTGACACTTTGGATTTACACCTATTCAGACAGCTCACTGAATTTGTATCCTAATGGCTGTCTGTTGACTGATTTAGTACTCCTGGGAGGTAATTTAACATAATGCTTTACTGATCATCTGCAACAGAGAGGAGAAGCTCAACTGGTTGGTGATGACAGTGTTTTTCCATCATATATCCATACCCTATATTTCCCTCTCCAGTGATTTTTTGGAGTATTTTAGGTGATTTAATTTGATGAATTAGCTTTTATCAAATTGGATTCTAGGGGAGGTGGGGGAGTGGGAGGAAAATGTACCGCTTTTCTAGTTTTCATTACTCATATGGATATTATTTAACTGCCTTGATTAATATTCACAATTTCCTCTTGACTTCATAGTTTTTAAGCTTCCATTATAAGGATTTAACTGCCTTTTTCAGGTCTTTTAATGTCAGCATGACCTGAACTTCATCCTTTTGTGCTCATTTAACACTTTTCTCCAAATCACAACACTTATCCTTTATGCGCATACTCAAATATCAGTCACACATCTGTAATCTTCTAAGCCATACTTTTTGTTTGCTTGTTTTTTGCACTAGTGGAAACAGTACTCACCCACAAGGGAGTACCAAGTTCAGCAGTGATAAATCTGGACTCTGTACAGAAGAAAAGAAAAATAATCTTCTTTTTGCCTTTTTATATTCCCTTTGAAGCTTCCTGCCTGGTGTTAGTCTGGGGCCTTGATGTACAAGTATATTCCTCTCTAAGAGTGCTGTTCAAGTCAATGCTTACAGTTAAAGCCGTGTTTATGGGATTTCCTAATCCCATGAAACATTAAGTGTGTTTGATATTAAAACAGACATAAAACTTGCCATCAACCCACACCACAGATATGGGCAGAAATATTTTCAAATCTCATGATTTGGCCTCAAACACAGATTACAGTCATTCATTCCCTTGATTTCCTATAAATATTCATAACTTCCCAAGACCATTCCTTGTATGGGTGGTTTTTTTTGAAATGTTATCAATTAGTTATCCACAACCATAATAAACCCATCTTTGTCCACGATTTCTCATGAAACCTGAACTAGGATTTGTTCTGAGGTACAGATTGGAGCAGAAGACACTTTCTAGTAATAAAGATGTTTCTGTTACTGTATACTTTGCTGCAGAAAGGCATAGGCTGAAGAATTATAGAATCACGGAATGGTTTAGATTGGAAGGGACCTTGAAGATCTTCAAGTTCCAACCCTCCTGCCATAGGCAGGGACACCTCCCACTAGCCCAGGTTGCCCAAGGCCCCATCCAGCCTGGCCTTGAACACCTCCAGGGATGGGGCCTCAACAACTTCTCTGGGCAACCTGTTCCAGTGCCTCCCCACTCTCCGAGTGGAAAATTTCTTCCTAATGTTTAATCTAAACTTACCCTCTTCCAGTTTGAAGCCATTCCCCCTCGTCCTATCACTACATGCCCTTGTAAAAAGTCCTTCCCCAGCTCTCCTGTAGGCCCCCTTTAGATACTGGAAGGCTTCAATAAGGTGTCCCCGGAGCCTTCTCTTCACCAGGCTGAACAACCCAAACTCTCTCAGCCTTTCCTCATAGGAGAGGTGCTCCAGCACAGAAGACATTCTCTTCTTCATCCCATTGGTGGCAATTATGTTGAAAATTAAAACAGAGGAAAGTTACCTAGCTTGGTTTGCTGGGAGTGGTTTTGGAATATAAATCCCTCACACAGATTACAGTAATTAATGTACCATAATAAGAGCCATCATGCCAGGTAAAACCAAAAGCATCTTTGAGCCTCTCTTCTGGTAGTAGCTGAAAGCATCTGTATTTGTTCTTCAATTGTTCCTTATTTTCCTATAATCCTTTTAAAATATCACCTTTCCTTGCTGTGGAATCAAATGTTTCTTCATTTTTTATTTTTATTTTTCCTCACAGAAATTAAGACTCTCCGAATCGTAATGGGACTGCTTCCTGCATAGGAATCCTTTCCCCCACCCTAACTGCAAAGCCCCTCCACCTGTTACCCTGTGCTAGAGCAGTAAGTTGGTGCTATCTTGCAACCCTTATTCCAGCACAAGTTTACAGACACTTGCGTAGTCTTCTCTGTTTCCAGTCAGAAGTTGGTTTCTGGTTACAAATTTTAATTCTGATGCATGTGTACTCCCTGGTCGGCTGTGACTGGGTTGCTGTAGACTCCACCTGACAAGATGTTTCAGTTCTTAAAAAAATATTTGATTTCAGAAGGCTCAGGTGGGTATTTAGGGACAGACAGTGTTCTCGGGGTGTTGGTAGCTTTTAAGATAAGACAGAAACATTTTTCACAGAAAAAAAACATGGTAGGTAGGCAAAAGTGAGTGCAACCCTATGTTAACAACATTTTATGAAATGGAAATCTGTGGTGCAGACCACAAAATCTTACACAGCCCTTGTGATTAAAATTTGTAAGAGAGCTTGATTAGACAAAAAAAACCCAAACAAACAAAAAAAAACCCAGAAAACAGCAAAAAATATAAACCCACAACAAAGCCAAAGAAATCTCAAGAGAGGACAGTTCATCCACCATACCTCTCTAGCACATCCACTTGACGTAGAGTTATGCATCTATTAAAAAATTAAAGACAGTTTTTAAATGCTTACAACCCCTAAGTAAATACGTGAACAAGCAAAAACAGTCCTAATATTCAGAGGAACTGCACTCCTGTTGTATTGAAAGAGCTGTGTGATGACATCAGCCAGTTATCGACCTGGAAAACGTACAGATAATAACATTTAAACGTAGGTGGCTGTTTCAGCTAACACAAAGAACATTCCTCAAATCTTTCTTGGAAAAGTGGAAAGACTTGTGCTGGTGAGCAGGTCAGGATTTCATTATTTCACCTGCACATTTCCTGCAACCAATAGCAGGTGAGGTTCAAGGCTGTTTTTTTTTTTAACATAACTCTCCAGTGTGCATATCTCTGCTCTCTGATGTCTGTGGATGAAAAGACCCTGCTCAAAAGACAAAGTACGGCATAATTTCCTTATGGCTTTTTACCTGCTGTTTGTAGCCTATTTGTGGAAAAACGTGTGTGTTCGTGTCTATCTGGACTCCCATGCTCTCTCTCCCCCATGCACATGTGCCCACAAACACATACATGTCCAGCATGACAAAGGGAGACTGGGACAAAGGTTGCTGAAGTCACTGTCAGGTAACACTTTTAGCTTTTTTTGTGTGTGTAACAGTATTTTTTCTGTGTGTTCCCTGTGGTCATGTTTCTTACTCACGCTTGAGAGCTCACACACTGACTGAGATCTGGTATGTAAACACAGAACGGAAAATCAGGTTTCTGTGTGGGAGTTGTTAATGCGAGTTGCCTCAATATTTGAGCAGTAGGTGCTGACAGCCTTTGGTTTAAATAATGTGTTCTTATCTCTGAAAAAAGTCTCTGAAGGGTTACTCAGTCAATACAAATTGAGTTCAACATCCTCTCGGTTTCCTCATCGCCAGGTTTGCAGGGGCCAATTAGTGATCATTAAAAGGGGTACCTCTGGGTTGCTAGCAAGCTGGTCTGCTATTTCTGCCTCAAAACTCTGCTCTATGAAGTTTCAATGAGAACCAAAAGAGATGCTAACAAAAACTAAAGCACCATGCACGAAACTTTGGCTCCTAAAGCATGTCTACTTGCAGGCAGCTCCCAGGAGATCAGCAGCCTTGAGCACCAGCTTCCCTGGTGGCTGTCCACATCTCCTCATATGCTGAAGAGTAATTTTTGTGCTTATGCTTTGTGTAAGCAGCTTATCTCTGGGTTGTGTGTAACGATTGAAAACAAATCTCCAAAACAAATTAGGAGACACCCTGGGAATGATGGATTTCTTCCTTTTTACTTTTTTTTTTTTCTTTCTGGACATCTAGGTTTTCCCACTCCTGCAGCTGTGGTAGCAACTGCTCTCCCGTTCTTTTGAAACACTGTCTTCGAGGACAATAAGAATAGAGAACAGTTTCTCCCATCTTAAATAAACATGTTTTTCCTAAGAACCACAAATCTCTGTTAGACACTGAATCAAAGTTGAACTAGTGTTTCAGGAAGAAAAAAAGTACACTGACCAGCGGTAAAAAGGCACCTCTGCTGTGGGCTCTAAGCCAGGAGGCTTACAAGTTTATGTGTAATAAAATGGACCTGATGTAGTGAAGTCAGAGCTATAGTTAAAAAGTTGGCAATTGCCAGCAGCATGGGACCTAATGTGAGGCCTTACACAGAAGTGAGCCAACCTCCAAGGTTACCACCAGCATCACCACCATGGCGTCCCCCTGATAGCAGACTCAACGCATATCAGGAATGGAAATGGCACATGGCAGTTGATGTTTGTTAGCATGATGTGTCCAGATAGTATGCTTCGGTCTGCTTTGTCCATGTGATAATAAGCTCTTAGTTCCCTCTCTGCACCAAATAACATTTCTACAAGAACATTAGTCACTTTAGCTAGTTATTAATTTGAATTAACTTCAGCAATAGCCCTATGATGAACAAATAATGACCTTTGCCTCACCAAAACCCTGGAATACTAAAAAAGAGAAATATTATTTCACTGTCTGGCTTCTATCCATTACAAGTATTAAAGATAAAATGTTCTTTTTCAGTATTTTTGTCCTGCTATCTGCTTCAGCCAAATCAACAAACAAAACAGGCTATTGCCAAGAAATTTTATCTTTATGCAAACATGTAAAATAATAGAATTTAATTTACCTAACTCTGAGCAAGTGTTAAATTGTGAAAGCTTGTTTAAATACACTGAATGCAGCTGCAGAATAGTTTCAGTCCAAGAGGACTGAAGCAGAGCTTAAAGTAAATATTGAAATGCATCATTGTTTATACAGCAATTTCTTTTGCTGCAGCTCCCTCCTGGTGGTAAAGACGATTAGAAGACCTGGGGTGAGAATAACAAACAAACAAATAAAAAAATGATGAATATTTACATAGGTCCTCAGGAAACAAATGTCATGTAGTAGGCAGGAATATTCTTGTGGCTGTTCATTACCGGTGCTAGTAGGTGAGATGAGTAAGTGACTTTTTACTCTCTTACAGTTGAATGGCTTGAAATTATTTATAAGTCTGAATCACATCCAGATCATAAATCTAGTTGGCAAATCATTGTGAGGGACAGTCTTTGTTCAAGAGAAGCCCCGGGCAGCTGGCAAAGCTAGACACAGTTCCTTTATGAGAATAGAGTAAGATGGCACCTTAGTTTTACAGTAAACCCTTCAGTACTTTGTGGGTTATATTTATCCCTATGCTGGGGATGCCCTTACGCCACGTCATCTCTGCTGAGCAACCATAAGCCCACCCATGCTGGCTGGTGAACAGAGGCTTCCAGCCGCTGAGGGCTGCCGAGTGAGGTCTGACAGCTGGGATAAGCTGGTTCCTGAATTTGCTTTCGGAAACTTGTCTTTGCTGGGTGGCACTGGTTGCAGACGCTGAGGCACCAATGGATGTGCCCACCTTCTGGGTGACCCGTCCACACCTGGTCCTCGCTCTCGGTGTGCAGCACTGTACAGAATATGGTAATGTGACGGGAGAGGGGTCTCACCTACCAGTTCTCTGAGCATCAGTAGGCAGGATGAACAAGAAGACACAGTACAATCCCTTCTCACTGATGGCGGGGACAGTTGCACGGCAAGGTTAAGGAGCAGTTTTATCAAGGTACATTGCTATCACTGAAGGGACTCTAAATTTGTTTATAAATGTAGCCCCAGATATCTTCCCTGAGATGGAAAACTTGTCTTGTGGCAAAAGAAAACATCAAACCTTAACCTCTAACCTAGAGGTTTGTTCAAAAAAGATCATCCTTCATCTCACAGAGACAGTTTTGAGTTAAAAATGTTGCTAGGCTCCCCATCTCACCTATAATATCCCCAGGAAGCAGTTGGAGTCTCAAGTTTTGCCTGCATGGTCTGTCACCAGAGAAATATCTGAAGCAGATTCAAGCAAACTCTGGTGTCTGGCATATCACATTTTCAAGTATTCTCTAATTTTTTGTCGTGTCATAGCTCATCAACAGTTTGGCAAAACCCACAGATTTTTCAAGCCTTTTTTCCATAATGTAGTGCAGAAATCTGCTTTGGCATTATACACCTCAGCAGCAGGAAATGTGAGAATACTTGAGCAAATGTGAACAGTCCATCATCTCCCTCAAGCCTTTATAAATTCACCTGTGGAACTGGGATGCTATAAATCTGCACATAATTAGGAAAATTCTCTTAAAGTAATCTAAACTATTGCTGTGACCCTTGAAGAAAGGAATAACCATTAACCTGTATGGACTTGGACAGACTGTTTAGTGCCCTGTTATTCCACTCTCCCATTCCATGTGCTATTTCTTAGCAATTTCACTGCAAAGCTAAAACAGTACCACTGGTGTGAAACACATTAACAGTGGCTAATTGATAGGTCACTAGCAAAGAATTCTCCTCTGGATGGAGAGAGTGGGTTTTGGAGGCTTCCACAGAAACCTGTTTTCAACCTTATGTTGTTTAGTGCTTTTTGTGTTGGTCAGGAAGGAAATAGACAACGCTGAAGTTGCTGACACAAAAATATGGAATTACTAAGTAAAGACAAGGAAAAGCTACAAAAAGAGCACACTGTGCAAGCTAATAAACCATATTTTTACATAGCCTAACACAAGTTCCTAAGCACGTTAGGAATAAGGCCACTAAGCCACATGTACTATTTAGGGGAGTCTGGTGTGAGAAGCAGTGAATAAAACTCCACTCAGGGCCATGGTGGATAGTTAGATGACCGTCAGCACAGGTATAGGTGGAAGTATTCCAGGATTGTGAGTTTCCATCCAGCCCAGTAAAATGGCTGCAAATTAAAGCTAAGGACAGAATATGTTGTATATTTTGAGGATATTTATATCAATATTATTTACAATGTATAGATAACTTGCATATTTAGAACCACTAAGGTATTTAACTATTAGATTAACTCCTGAAGGGATGTGCTTTTTCCCAATAAATGTCAAGCTTTCAGATATTATTGGAAGTTCTTGGGTTTTGTGTTGGTTTTTTTTTTTTTTCTAATTCAGGTGGAACACATTCAAGGCAGTCCTATACATTCTTATTTAGAAATCCACCAAAAAAAAGGAGTGTAGCTCAGGCCTTTCTTCTACTCCTGATGAGATAGGTTACGTTAACAGCCCACATTTTCCTGCCACATCCTAAGGCAAGTTTATGAGCCGTTGGAAACAGCACTTAGTGTGGAACATGTCTGATAAAAAAAAAAAAGTAAAGATGCAACAAATATGGAACCTCATGCTGACATCTTTAAGAAGCCTCTTTAACTTCTCCAGCACCTCAGTTTTTCACCTGTAACAAATTATTAACATTTGCCTGTTTTATATCTGTATAGATTAACTGATGTTAAATTGTACTGTATTCCTGAATTCTCGTTTGATGGTAAAACTCATCATTAAAGATTTTGTGATGCCAAAACTGTGTGTGTATTATGAATAAAGTTCATCTTCTTCTGATTCAATTACTTTTCACCTGTTGATCCTCTTGTGATGCAAATGACTAAAGCTGGACAGTTTGCACTACCCAGATGCACAGTAGCACAGAACAGCCAGGCACAAACAGCACCAAGCACCTACAAAGACATTAGAATCATAGAATCATAGAATGGTTTAGATTGGAAGGGACCTTGAAGATCTTCAAGTTCCAACCCCCCAGCCACAAGCAGGGACACCTCCCACTAGACCAGGCTGCTCAAAGCCCTGTCCAACCTGGCCTTGAACATCTCCAGGGATGGGGCCTCAACAACTTCTCTGGGCAACCTGTTCCAAAGTCTCACGACCCTCACAGTAAAGATTTTCTTCCTAATATTTAATCTAAATCTCCCCTCTTCCAGATTGAAGCCATTACCCATTGTCCTATCACTACATGCCCTTGTAAAAAGTCCCTCTTCAGCCTTCTTGTAGGTGCCCTTCATATACTGGAAGGCTTCAATAAGGTGTCCCCGGAGCTTTCTCTCCACCAGGCTGAACAACCCCAACTCTCTCAGCCTGTCCTCACAGGAGTGCTCCAGCCCTCTGATCATCTTTGTGGCCCTCCTCTGGACCCGCTCCAACAGGTCCATGTCATTCTTATGTTGGGGGCTCCAGAGCTTGACACAATATTCCAGGTGGTGCCTCACCAGAGCGGAGTACAGGGGTGGAATCACCTACATTGACCTGCTGGTGACGCTTCTTTTGATGCAGCCCAGGATGCGGTTGGCTTTCTGGGCTGCAAAAGAAATGAATTATCAAAAGAAATGGGTTGTCAGAATTTTTTATGCAAGCTTGCAAAGCTTTTACAAGTGTGGCCTGTTTTTTCAGACCAAAAAGTCTTGTACGCTCCCTGAGCCCTGACACAAATATTAGATGTTACTGAAATTCTCTTGGCCTTACTTGGAATAGCCACAATACAAACTGAGACTATCCTCTTTAGTCTGGGGAACTTTATTCTAGATTGTAATTCACAGGACAGTGTGGAAAATAACAATGATTTTAAAATAATTCCCTACACTAGTCATTCCCAAACTTCTCCGAGACACCAGCACATACTTGGAAAGCTTTGAAATTTATTTTGTGTTTGAAAGAAAGCCAGTTCAGAAAGCACAGAAAAGTCGGAAAGCTGTTTGCAGAGACTTGTGTATCCTTTCTTGGACCCAGGAAAGTTCTACCCTGAAGGTAGAGCTTGGTGACTGCAGCTGATTGTACCTAGGTGTGAAGCCAGAGGTCCTTGAAAAGCTATGACCAGTTGTCATTCTCTTTCTCAAATCTAGTGACCACCTGTGGTCAGTGGTGTGACTGTGTGTCCAACAGAAGGGTATAATCAGTATCAAAAAGAGAATGGGGGCATAAAGGAGAAATTAATATTTTTGTCAATAGGGTTATTTGGGGCTTTAGTAGAGCAGAAACATCTAAATTATTGTTAAAAATGCTTTCTTGAAGTTTTAGATATGTTGTTGTTGTCCCTTACCATTACCCTGTTCCCAGCTGAATGGATCATTTATTCCATAAAGAATATTGTAACCTTGGAGCTCTTTATAAACTTTGATCGTGTTCCTCTTGAGCCTTCTTTTTTTTTTTTTTTCTGTAATAACAATTGCATAAATGACACAGATTAATTTGGTTTGTTAGGCAGATAACATTGGACGTTTAAAGACTAAGATGAGGCGTCACCCAGATTTCCAATCGGCAGCTCATTCCGAGAACTCACTAAGGGATGTTGCCACATCAAATGCAGTCACTAAAAGAATGTAATTTTAGCTTCAATTTTAGCTTTATTTATGGATGATTTCTAATGGTGTAGAGGATGTCCTTAATTTGCCTCTCTGTAGTGTGAAGCTGATATCCTTGAATAAGGAATTCAGAGGCTTTTTTTTTCCCCCCAGTAACATTCTTTATTGCAGAGGCAATCAGCATTAAAAGCAAGACCATAAAACACACTATTTTTTGGATAACTGTAGTGACAAGATGTCAGTTTGGAATACAGATGTCAGTTTAGTGAATGAACCATAAAAATATCTACATGCAAACCTTAATAATAACATTACAGACAGTGGAAAGGACAGCCAAGGATGTGAATCAAGATTTGTTTACTATACAGGAAAACTGTGGAAATTAATATGCCTTGAGTGTAAACAGAATCAGAGGATCACAAATGAAGTTTGGGGCAGGACTGGCAGAACAGTGGTGACACAAGAGCTCTGCAATGTCTGTAAGAGAAAGAGGATGCCCTAAGCAATGCAATTCCCACCTGGAAGTCCTCCTGAGATGTGCAGACCTTTGGAGTGAGCCATGCAACTGCTCCTGCCAAAGCCTGAGGTGCCCAGACATCAGTAAAAGCAAAGTATAGGCAGGTGCACAGTATTAGGGTCCATGATTTTCTGGCGGCTGCTGCTGTACAATCCAACCTGGGGGACTGCAGTCACTCTGTGCAGTTGTCAGTGGCAATGAACGATGGAAGGGTGGCAGTGCTGGAAATCAGTGGCAGCAATATTTTCTACAGGTGACGAAAATGCAAGGCAGCACCTGGATCAGCTGAAGCTCTCACAGCCAGCCGGTGGAAGGCAGCCTGATACCGGTTATCGTACAAGCGTGGAGGCTTTTCCCTCAGCTACCTTGTCCTGGCTCCCAAAACTGAGGAAGTGACTTTCATTCTGACAACCAGGTGGGATTTTCAGACACAGGCTAAAACTGGTGGCAGTGTAAAGGTGGTGGAGGTCATGTGAGGTAGCTCCTAACAGGGGGCAGGTGCTTGCGGGCAGGGGGGATGCTTTACCAACCCCCTTTCCCTTTGACTTACGGAGACTGTTTCATGTACTCTGATGTACAGAGCTGCCAAATGTCACGCAGGGAATCTGACAGCTTTCTGCCACCTCCCTACAGCCCAGCCCGACCCCCATTCATCTGGCTGTACAGCACTACCGTGCTGTATTTGCTTTTGCCAGCTGCCAGGGACCCCTGTGTTGTCGGATCTGCAGAGTCCTGCAGCCGTTCTGCTTCCTCCTTCCCTGCCCCATCATTCCTTCCTCGTAGCTCCATGACAGCAATGCACAGATAACAGCGGTCCTCAGAGACAAAGATGGGAACAGTCAGAAGGTGACGAGAGAGAGAGACGGGATCAATTGCAGGAGGACGGGGAGGAGTGCAGGAGCAGCTGATGCTCTCGGGGACCTCACAGGTTGATGCACAGGAGAGATTCATTCCAGCCCCAGGACTAGGAGATGCTGAATCAGTCACAGCTCTTGATGCCAGTGAAAGAAAGGTGCCTCTGATGTAAAGGTGGCCTTGTATGGACTGAACTGTAGTTTGGACATGCCAGGACTGGCCAAGGAGTATATACTAAGCTGGAACAGGCTCGGTGTGTGTGTGGTTCTCAGATCCTATGACAAAAACAAGAGAACGCTGTGAGGAACAGCCACATTTTAAAGAATAAAGGTCCAGGTCAGAGTTGCCACGGCTCATGCAGGTTCTGCTCTGAGAGCAAATGATGGCAGAGATTACCAAGCCTCAGCCTGCAGAAGTTATGTTGATTGTCAGCTGTGGGCAAGCCAGAAAGAAGTCTCTCTCCACCTCAGACTAGATAAGGGTGAAGACTGTGACACCCAGTATAGGCTGGCTTTTTTCTTCACCCTTTCTCTCAAGAATGTGATGTGTAACCATATCACAAAAAGTAGGCTAGACTGACCATGTATATTACAATGATGTTGTATCCGATTGACAGTTTTCACATTGCTTTTGTACGTTACAGTTTGTGATGACAGGAACTGAATTAATTGTTTATTCTGTTACCAGCAGCTCCCATGTCACTACTTAGATGGAAACACAAGTCACATTAACAAGACTTAATAAATTTTTACTAATCGAGATTACAAAACCAGTTCTGAGATAAAATCTGTAAGGCTGCTTGGAAATACCAGGACTGTTGAACTATGGGGTATGATGGCACATCCTTCAGAAGAGATTATGTTTTTCTTAGCCTGAATGAGTAGGATACAGTCTCATTTGCAGAAGATGATTGTTTCTACGCACCTTTGGTCTCTATAATTCTTGCTTTATTCTGGAAATCAGCTAATCACAAAACACCAAAGTTAAAATAAATGTAATAGCTGCTCCTGCTGTTCTTTTGGAAAACTCAATAGACTTACCTGGGCAAAGGCTGAATTATTGACTTCTGCATTCAACTGAAATCTCTTTCTTTCCTTACCCCAAACGCAAAGAGCCCCTGGAATAATTATCCTATTTATATCATGACTGTAAAAGATTAGAAGACTTCTTCCCCTATCCCAGTCTGTGTGATGCAATCTTCTAATTCCCAGCAACACTGCCAGAGAGACCCAGCAGCACGTAAGCAGCCAGAACCAACCCCAAATGAGTGTAAGCAGCTGTATGGGGCAATGGGATACTGGGGGAGGTGGCCTGCGACTGATAGTTGCACGAGTATATTCCTGCTCTGGTGGGTTAGGAGATGAGTCACCAGTGCTGGATCACAGCTGAAAGAACCAAGGCCAAGGATAACTAGAAGTGCAGTCATCAGCCTCAGAGGCACAGAAATCCAAGGAAGTCTTCCATAGCTGTGTCAGGAATGGGGGAGAATGTACTTCATTGCACACAAAGAAGCAAGGAGGAGGGACAGGGAGGCCACCCAGCTCTCTACACTTTGAAGCTATAGACTGAAAAGAGAAGTGAATACAATATGGGATATTTATGTGGGAGCCCAATGACTTTGTCAACCACGTTGTCATCACAGCAGTGTCAGGCAAACCCACACTAGGGATTGCTGGGCACAGCCTGAGCAGCAGTCTCACAAATGGGATGCCAGAGGAACAGGTATTTGGGCGGGCACATGGGGAAGCTCGTTCCAGACATGTATCGGTAAAGGAAAGAGTGGAGCAGTGCATTGCAGATCCTGCAGCAGAGCAACTGCAATAGGTTTTCCCTGGGAGCTGTTGCAGCAGGCTGGAGGCAGAGCAGAGAAACTTTTCTGAGGGAGCAGAAAAATCAAACTCTTTTGCAGGAAAAATCAAACTCTTTTGCAGGAAAATATAAGTTTTATGAAATTATTTGACATAGCAGTTTTGAAGTAGAGCAACAATTCTGCATTGACTTAGGCTGGATTTATTTCTATTTCTGTTTTCTCAAATTATTTCAGCTCTGAGTTCATTTTTGCTTTCTTTCCTCATGTAATTATTCTTCAGCTATCCAGCTGTGTTCAAACTTGCATAGAAAGATTTTTCTCAGCGTGACTGGCCAATCTTTTGGGGGTTTGCCCTGTTTCTTGATTCCAAGGAGCATGCAGTTTTCAGATTTGATGATTTTACACAAAAGGCCAGTGTGGTGGGGTCGCAGCTGTCACTTAGGCTGGACTCAGTCTTTGAAATCAGTATTACGCACCACTCTGAATCTGAATGGGTGGCAAAAGGAGCTGGGATTAACGGTTTCTGTGGTTAGCTCTCAGATGTTGGATGCCGATATGAAACAGCAAATACTTGTTTATTTTATAATATAAACTCTATCCTCCTTCTCTGAAGGGATGTGGAATGAAACTCAAGTATTAGGAGTTATCTCATTTCCTAGACAAAAATTTAATACAGCATTTATCTCACCTTACAATGAATGCTGCTGAAGTGCTGTGTTAATTGGGAAGATCACAGCATAAGACCACTCAGAAACAACATTCTTCCATGTAAATGTTTCAGGAAAGAAGAAGAAGAAAACATAGCTGGAGGGTCNGCCTTTTTTTTTTTTTTTTTTTTTTTTTTTTTTGCGCAGGTTGCTGAGTGCATGTTACCAAACACTTTTGTGACAATCCACAGATGAAATGAGATGGTGCAGCTCTTACCCTACAGATGAGTATTATGCTTCGAACTGTGCAAGTGCCTAGCTTGGTGCCAAGATGTTGCCACCAAGTGGAAGAGCAACTGCAGACACTCAGCATCCAGGGACAGAGGGAAATCCCAGAAGAAAATGGTGGTGAGCAATGCTGGAATATTTTCCTGTGGCACAGTCAATAGCTAATAATAAAAACGAGTAGACAATAACATGTTTCTAGTAAGTTTTAAGGACTGGCCCAAAGACTATCAGGCACAGCTACTTCTGAAATATTTCTCTACTTCAGTTTAGGATATATTTCAGCGTAGGATGTAGTTATTAATCATAATGCAAAGCCAAAAAGAAAAGCCACTTTTAACAACTTTAAAATATGTTTTGATAGGTGTCAATGAATGAAATGCATATTCTTGCCTTTCTTCACCATGACATCTGTTTAGCTTTAAAAAAAAATAAAAGAAAAATCAAGAAAAGTAGAGACGAAAGATAAGCAAAAAGTAGCATATAGTTGACTCCCACAAGCCTGGGTTTAAGATGATGACAAGGAGCTTTCTGTCCCCCACCCCCATTTGGTCTGGGAAATGTTTCAGGGAAGAAGGTACAAAAGTTGGAGTAAACGCAGAGACTGCATTCTCAGGGGGAATGATGTAGAGCTGCAATAATGCAGCTGTAGTTTTCTGCTATAAGTGTTTGCATCCTAAACTGTGCTAAGTAACCAGGCAATAATGGCCACTCTCAGATCTCCCACTCTCGGTCAAAATCATTCCTTTCAGTAACACTGAGTAAGGCTAATTAAATTAACGACTTTAATTTAATTCAACTATAGATGCTTTATATATACACATACTGTTTTATAATACTATAAGTTATGTAATATATATGACAATCCCATACATTATATATTATCTAGTATATGATTGCCCATTATGTATTTATATGTGATATAACATATTACAACTACATGTTGTATAGAAATAAAATTACATAAAAATAATATTTTGTTTTTATAAATTACAATAATTTAGCAACGTTCCCAAATCAACATTCCCTTCTCCCACATATTTGAAATGTATATTATTTCATTCATGGCATAAACAGATACTGAAATGCCATTTTCTAGCCAGATTTACTTTTACAAGGACTGCAAGCAGAAGGGGATGGAAAGAGCAGCAGCCAGAAAATCAAACCTTGGTCTCTTTCTTTCTGCAAGGTATCTTAGTTAACACTTTGATCACATTTAACATCATCCCTAGCAAATGTTTCCTCACTGTTTGGGTAACGGTAGAGTTGATGAGAATGCTTTGCCTACCTTGTGTCTAACCATTGCTCACAAGCAACCTGTATCACAGCACTGCTCACGTCTGCAGCAAGTGGTGCCTGCTGCCACTTTGTGCTATTAGTATGCTGACTCCAGCACACCTGCCAGGTCATGGAATCATGGAATCACAGAATGTTTAGAGTTGGAAGGGACCTTAAAGATCATCTAGTTCCAAATCCCATGCCATGGGCAGGGATACCTTCCACTAGACCAGGTTGCTCAAAGCCCCATCCAGCCTGGCCTTGAACACCTCCAGGGATGGGGCACCCACAGCTTCCCTGGGCAACCTGTTCCAGTGGCTCACCACCCTCAATGTGAACAATTTCTTCCTAATATCTATTCTAAATCTACCCTTTTCCAGTTTGAAGTCATTACCCCTCGTCCTATCACTACATGCCCTTGTAAAAAGTCCTTCCCCAGCTCTCCTGTAGGCCCCCTTTAGATACTGGAAGGCTTCAATAAGGTGTCCCCGGAGCCTTCTCTTCACCAGGCTGAACAACCCCAACTCTCTCAGCCTGTCCTCAGAGGAGATGTGCTCCAGCCCTCTGATCATCTTTGTGGCCCTCCTCTGGACCCACTCCAACAGGTCCATGTCCTTCTTATGTTGGGGGCCCCAGAGCTGGCTGCAGTAATCCAGGTGGGGTCTCACTGGAGCGGAGTAGAGATGCAGAATCACCTCCCTCGACCTGTTGGCCAGTCGGGAATGCACACAAGTCTGTCCTCTCATGGTGCATGCATGGCCATGGTCCTGCCTCGACCCTTGTTGGCACAAGCCTGCTTCTCCAAGATCCTTCTGCCAGAGGCTTCCTGGTCCTCACTGAAGATACTGTGCTCCTGTTGCAGCAAAGTTGAGCATACAGGTGGCTTGTCAAAATACCACATCAGGCTCTTGGCTGGGTATGAGCAAGAAAGCTCACTGTTGGGGCTCTGCTGGGATAGGGAAAGGCGGACATGCTGGTTGGTGTGCAGGAGATGCTCCTGCAGCCTGCCAGCCTGTCTTGGGGCCGGGCACTTCCCTCTGCTGCCTGGCGCAGCTCTGCTGGGCAGCCGTCGGGAGCCCACCTTTGACTTGCTGCTTTCCATGAACAGGCACAACATTCACTCCTGGCCCTGCTTGACTGCAGTCACAGTGCCCAGCCCCTCTGACAATTAAAGGGGTAATTAAACAGCTAGAGTATCTTGGCTTCAAATATCACTGATCTGAAATGAAAAAGAGTAGTTGAGGCATTGCCGTTACCTTTCAGTAGTCAGTCATCATCGTTCCCTGCAGATAGTGCAGCTTTTGTCCTTCTGATCAAGAACAGCTACAAATCACTGCTCATTTGATCACAGCTTGAATCCTTGTCATGAAAACAAAAATAATCAATTAAAGCTCAGTCTGCTGCATGCTGTTCTTTCATTTTTAATGATAGTTTCTTTTGCTACGCACTTCTTTTAGCTCACCAGAAAGGCTACATAATCTGTTTTATTGCAATCTCAGAGTATTTCTTTCTGCTCACTATTCATATTTGAGCATGGAAGATGGAAAAAATCCTGCAACGCTTTTTTTGATGGGATATGGCCTGAGCTGATTTTCTTAGCATTTCCCTGGTGGGGTGCCCCAGGTAGTCTAAAGAGATTTTAAACTGAAAAGGCTGTGTTTTAATGGAACTAGTACTCTTTAAAGTTCAAAAAACCTCAAAATGATTAGGTCAGGCCAGTGAGAAATAAAAAATGATTTAATATTCTTACCCACTGTGGCCTTGGAGGGTGGGTGTACGCCGCAGGCTTGGTTCAGCTTATGCATGATAACTTCTGAGTTGTGTCAGATTCTCACCGTACCTTCTGCTGTCCCCTTGTCCCCAAGGCACAGTTGCCCGTCGGTCCCCTCAGCAGCCTCCCAGGGGCTGGAAGCCCCCTGTTCAGTGTGGTGATACTCCTACCTGCTGCCCTCAGCTGCTGTCTCTTCTCCCCACCAGCAGGACCAGTTGCTCCATAACACAACACCGGGGTGAACTGAGGCTCTTCCTCCTATAACAGGCAAAACAAGACCCAGCAAAGAAACTGTTTACTGTAGACCTAAAGAAAAAAAAAAAAAAAGACAATAGGGAACTTGTGTTGGTAACTAGCCTTTCTTCAGGGGTGCAGAAGTGAGGTTGGGGGTGGCATCAACATCCACTGCTCAATCAACCTGCCTGGCATTCCCGAATCGGTAAAAAAAGTAGAGTGTTCCCCAAAGCAGGTTTTGTGTAAGCCTTCAACCACTTTTTTCCTCTCCTTTTTGAGAACAGTGGGTGAGGAAAATGGAAAATACTTGCCAAAGGAAACTGAGTATATATTTGCCTTTCATAAAATCTGACATGGTTTGGATGTGAGTTGAAGCAGAGGTAATTGCTTACTTACTACCAAGCATGTTTCTAATACCAGGGTCTGCCCAGGCCTGCCCGATACATCATACAGTGAACTATTGAGGAACGCTGCTTGGGACTTCTTAAAGGAAAACCTGAAACCTGGGCTATGTTTAAGCAAAGGTTAGGCGATGACAACAGCTCTCCCTAGAAATATGGAACCAACTAGGAATAAATTGGAGTCAGGCAAAACTTACCAGCTTGAATTAAGTTTCATTTTAGGTTTTATTCAAAACAGGAGTCAGAGAATAGTTACTATGGCTCCTGAAAAGCTGATTTTACTTTGGAAAAAAATTTAAGAGGACTTTTGTGTGAAATTTCAGCTATTTCTTTGCCAGCACTCTGCTCCCCATGCTCCCATTCCAAAAAGAAAACCTCTCAACAACAGAAATATTTATAATTGGAAACTTTTTTCTGACAAAAAGGGCCACCATTATGTGAAAACTGTGCATCTGGTGCTTTGTGACCTCATTCTTCTCTGTTGATATAGTTATACACAGTTACACTACGTGTCCAGGGATACACCATAACCTTCCCTCTTCCCAGTGCGTTACGGTGCAACTGCTGATGGAGACCTGAGGCATTTGACATCTAATTCCTCAGAGATATTTGGCGAGAGTTCTGAGAAGACATTTTTTAGTATTCAGGTATTCACATTTTCTGACAAAAGAAATATTTAATCTCTTGCTGAAAAGAGGGCTGTTATGAGAACAAAACCCAACTTCCTGCTAAAAAACAGTTCTGGAGGAAAACTTCAAATAAGCTGCAGGCCAGAGCTACGCAAAAGAGGAGAAAGAAGAGTGTTAAGAACTGTGATCTGAAAGCATTGGATTTTCCACAGCCTGTCATAGAGTAAAATCATATAAAGTTTGGCATTTAAATCCGGTCAGGATGTCGGTATCTTTGTTACAGGGCTGAAATCCACTCACTCTAGGCTGTTAGAGTAAATAGCAGTTGTTTTTGCCAAATGCCACGTTTTGGGCTGTTTTGTTTTGGTCTAGTTTTAAGTCTATCTGTACCTAAAACTACTTGCATTTATTTTTGTGTTCTCTGCTGTTGAATATGAACAGGATTTCATTCTAAGCTCCAAAGACAGTTCCCCGTGTCAACAGATAAACTTCCAAAAAAACATATCTATTTGAAGCAGAATCCTTAGTGCAGCAGTGCTTAGGGAAATTAGTGGGAAATGTTGCATGCTCAGTACTTTTGAAAACAAGATTTGTTTAGATATTTGAATATGGATTAAGGTGCCTAATACAAACTTCTCATCTTTTAAAACCTGTTGTTTGGTTTGTGAAAGAGAGTTTTGTACTTAGCTTGTTCTTTCTCTATAACACATTCATCCAAATCATTAAACTTCCTTGATTTCTCCAAAATAATCTTTATTGATGCAAACCCTGTTTTGGAAAATATTTGCAACTAATAATACAGGCTAAATAATAATGGCAACAACAACAGCAACAACAAAAAGCCTCCTGTGTCTGGAATTTTACATGTAAATCAGATGCGATCGCTCAGATTTCCTTATGGATGCCCTACTAAATCTATGGATAAAAAGCTTGTATAAGAATTACTGTCTTAGGTAAATGTGAATGGTTGTACATTATAGAAGCTGAATTGCATACTCGGCTATCGCAGAGCACGACATGAGCTTGGCTAGGCAGGTTCATTTCTCTCTTGGCAAGACCAGAGTGTACATTGCTCTTAGTTTTGGTGCTATCTGTCAAAATAAGACTCACTGAAAATGGCTAAAATATTAATCTTACGTTAAAATCAAACACAAGAGACTATTAAAACAGTAGCTTCTGGAATTCCATTTAAAAAAATAGTTACATATCCTCTTGCTTTGCCTCTTTCTTAATGTCTCTAGCAATTTTGCCAGTAGTGTGTTGGTAGCAATAATAGCTTCTGCAAAATTCAGAAAGGCTGCTAATTAAACATCAGATCATCTCCCATCCAGAAAATTTAAATTAAACCTTTTGACGCAATATGAGCTTATATGTCCTCGTTTGCAACCAGTAATCTTTTGGGCTTAATGAATTGTGTGTTATTAAAGGGAGAAAGCAAGAAAACAAGGTAGGTGAATGGGACTGCACAGCACCTGCTTCCTGGCATAGCATCCCGCAGACCGGCCGGCTGCTTTCCTGCCCCACTGTGAGTAGGCGAGCATCACTCACAGGCTTGGATCTCCACATCCTGGACCTGCAGGGCAGGAGGCTGGGCTTGAGCTGCAGCTGCTTGTGTTGTGGGATCTGGCCCCCAGTTCCAGATAAAAGCTCCTCGTTACCTCCCACTGGTTGCTACTAAGGGCATCACGTTGCTCTCCGAGCTGCTTTGACTGGCCACCATCAGCCGTTTCTGTCGCCGCGGGTCTGCAGCAAGCGTGGAGGCAATGTTCAAGACCGATATCGCTCTCTTACATGCAGAAGACTTTCAGACAGATCCCTTTGCTTCACACCTTTCAAGAGAGTCCCGGACAGATTCTCCTTTCCTTATTCCTTTTTCCTACAAGAAACCATGTGGGAAGCTGCTGCTGGGTGTCAGTGTGACTGCTCTTCCCACCACACCTGTGCACAGCTGGCAGGGCCAGGCTTCGGTATGCTGTTGCAAATCACAGGGAAGTCCCTCTTTACAACAGGCCTCCTGTTTTGAAAGAAATGGCTCCCTCCATAATTAAAGAATGTAAGGAAAACATGTATCAGGCCCAGCCATTAGTCCCCTTCTATTCTTCTCTCTTGTTTTCCATCACGTGTCAATGAAGTGATCCATTTTTTTTTTCATTTTCCTCTTCTGAAAAATCTTTGGGCAGATGGAAGGAAAAGATCTTTCAAGTCTCCATTACCCTGTTTACAATTAACATCTTATGCTTAAATAATAGATCAGTTCCATCAGCTATTACAGAAGTCAAAAGACGCAGACGCCCAATACTGGGCAAAGGCACAAATGGAGAATGACTAGTCTTTCATTCTGCAGATAATGAGGGTAAGGTAATTCTCCTTGGAGGGGAAAAGCAGATAATGAAGAAAGGTAGTTATTCTCAAAGGAAAAATGTTTCCACCCAAAAATTATTTGAAGGCTGCATTAATTTTGCCTTTTTTTTTTGTATTGTTTTTTTTTTCAGTAGTTTACAAGTATCTGAGATTACTCATCATGCACTGGACAACGAAATTGGTTTGGTTACGGTAGGAAATGAAGTGAGAACAAATGGGAAGCGTCAGCTTTTGATCTCTTGCACTCAAAAAAAACCCCAGATCATCTTTCCCTAAGCAACACGAAGAATTTCTACATCTCCTGTGAACCCTGGCACACCTGATGGGAATCTGTTGATACACTGCTCTTGATAAAGCACAACACCAAAAAAAGCAGTGTGGCAGAACTTACACTGTAAATTTCTGCCTTTTGTAGACAGCTGGACGAGGTATTTGGTCTGACTGTGAAGATTTATTCCTTTTTCTACTCCCTTGGACAAAAAGAAATTGTTGACAGCTCCCGAGGGGTGCATTGGTATGGGTGGGCTGTGGAAGGAGAAATTGGAGTAAAGTGAAGAAAAGGAAAAGACTGAGTGCAAATACTGTAGTTAAGAATACATCCAGCCTTTTTGACTGAACAAGCCCTGTTTCTGGAAGTTATGAAGAGTCTGGATAGGAAAACAAGAAGTTGTTTAAGACTGAAGGAAGTCCAAAGGGGCTTTTTACCTAATTGAAGCAGTTTTCAACCTCTGTGAGAGGATAAATGATGAAAAAATCAATGGACAGCACAGAGAGTGAAGCAGCTTTGAGCAGCATGACATTGACAGTGTACCTTGATAAAAGTAAAAATGTGTTTCTTGGCAAAAATAGGCACTGCATCTCCACATAGCTGTTTTAATATTTCAACTGTCTGATAGTTCACTTGCTTAATATGCCCCTAAGTATGAAGAACTGCAGCTGAGCAATTTAAGGGAGTTGTTTTTCTTTACCAGCCATGTTTGTAGGCAGGTGGCAGTGATTGGCCTGGAAACTGTATGCTCCTTATTTCTCAGTATTTCAATCTGAATAAAAACAAATCTGTTTTCTTTTCTTCGTGCTGGCCTACATCTAGCCTTTTTACACCCACACAAAACAACAGAAGGAACAAAATCCTTAAATTGCAGTTTGATAGAATATCGTTGGATAAGATAGCTAAAACCAGAATCAGCATGCTCTACATAAAGCTTTAAGGAAAAAAAAACAAAAAGGTAACAATTTAATACAGGCAAATCCTTGCATTTCTGGAAAGACAAACATATTCTAAAACAAACAAAGCACAGGTAACATTTTACTCATGTTAGCACAGTTTTCTTGAGTCTAACAGGGCAAGATGTTATACATACAGAAATCCACAAAGAAAATTTGGAAATTGTCCTATACAAAAATTTTTTTTACTATTTTTCAGACTTATCTTGATAAAGCTAGAAAGCATAAAAGCAATTCTAAACTAATGGAAGTTTAGGGTTGACTGTTATCTTCATGATGTAAAGTGTTTTAGGCAGGTAATCAAGAACATGCTATTATTTCTTTCCTTTTTTCTCTTTGTCTCTCTCTCTTACTCATTCTTTCTCCCCTCACTCTGTCCGATCTCCAATAATCTATTTTTGTGCTCCTTGGATTTCATCCCAAATTCCTTGTTTTTATGTCTGGCTGTTTTTGTCTTCCGATAATTCCTCCTCCCACTTACTTACTGAGAAATGATCTATTCTTTTCAACAAATTTCCTCCTCTGGCTGGATTAATACTAAACCAAAAGCCTAACATGAGAAAAAAGAGATGACACTTTAGCCTAGGAGATTCTGTTAGTGACTAAGGCTAAGTTTGAAAGAGTTTGGTTTCACTTGTTCTTGTAGCATATACCTTTGAACCAGCTTAGCTGCTCAGGATTATCTCTAGCCTTGTCGCTTTAATCCTTCTTGTGGGTTTTTTTTTTCCTCAAAACCTTTCAGTACATTTTGCATGATATTATGCACTGTTTTGTGTTGTTGTTGGTTTTTTTTTTTTCCTTTGCAATGCTTTTAACTGACTGGGGCATCATAGGATTTCTTCCTTGAAGCTGATGCCAGGAGACATGAGTGGGCAGTGCTGGGAGGATGAGACACATAGGCATGTACCAGTAAGAAATGGTATAAGCAGATTATTGTTTTATTTTGTCATGAGGCTTCTTACCAATATATGGTGCTACACCAAATTCAGAGAGACTTACTTGAGACAACTGTGTATGTGGTGAGAGAACATGAGTCTTTTACTAGCGTCATCCCAGTCAAAACAGCACAATATCATCACGAAAAACCTGTGAGTGAGATCTGTGGATCATAACTGAACTTCAGTGAAATCTCTGTAATCGAATTGCATCATTGTGTGCTTTATTCATGATGTCTGTATTCCCAGAAGGACTACTTAAGAGTTATTTTAGGAATTAGTTTAAGGGGTGATGAGGCTTATAGCCCCTGCTTAGATTTTTACTATAGATACGTATATGCATATAAATATAAAAACATTAAAAAAAAATTTATTCCTTTTGAAAGCCTCATTTAGAAGGTGCCTTTAATTTTCTTTTCTGTTTTTTTCACACAGTGAAGGAATTCAAACATGTGAGTGAATTTTTTTCTTTAAAGAAATCCTAATTATTCTAGCTGTATATCATGCTCACTTTAAAGTGTTATCATTCTGTTTCTAATGAATTTGTTTCATTTGTGTGTTCTCGAGTCAGGGTCAAACAATTTGATATATTAGAACAACACTCACTGCTTCATTTTTCCAGTACAGGAGCTAATATCACTGAGAAACTATGTATTTTTATTTGCAACAGAGTCAACAGAAGTCTTGCGTGCTTTCAGACAATCTGTACAAATGACATGAATGCTTACTGGTTTTCTGACATCCATCAGTATGCAAGGAGTAAACCAAAATGAAAGAGGTTACTCACAGGGTAATGCCCTTTCTAAGTAGCATGATGTAACCTTTCAGTAAAAGTAGCAGAATGTGTCCCTAAACTTTTCTGCAATATTTTACTTTCCTTTATTTGTTGCAGCCTGCTGTCTTGATAGATATCATATTCCATCTTTGTTTTCTTAGCTGGATCTCCATGTTCCAAGGCTCTGCTTATAGTTTCTCTAACAATATGTACTTCATTATGGTTTCTCTTTCCTTTCATACTTTGCACATGCAGCTGTGTTGTGACTTCATGGTGAATGAAATAATTTTGTTTTAGTTTAGTATAGCTTCTTTTAGTTTAAAGATCTTTTGCCATTCTTTTATTCTTAATACATTTTAAGCATACAGTTGATAACCTGTATCATTTGAAATTGAGCTTAAACAATGAGATAGCCAATATTTTAACAATGTGTGAACAGAGAAAATTGTGTAAGAACTTGCTCAGAATAAAGTGCCTGTAAGTTTTGGTGCTTTTTTTAAAAATGGAAACATTCTGCCCAATCCCTTTAAAAAAATAACATTTATTTTGAACATACAAGTAACTTTCTGAGAAAATGCACATAAGCTTGTTGTTTAACTGCAAGTAACTTAAAACATTTTAAAAAATTTATTAGCTGTGTCACTAGTTTGTTTGCCCTGAATCATGGAATCATCTAGGTTGGAAGAGACCTTTAAGATCATCAAGTCCAACCATTAACCTAACAGTGCAAAAACCACCACTAAACCACGTCCCTAAGCACCATGTCTACCCATCTTCTAATTACCTCCAGGGACGGTGACTCCACCACTTCCCTGGGCAGCCTGTTCCAATGCTTGATAACCCTTTCTGTGAAGAATTTTTTCCTAATATCTACCCTAAACCTCCCCTAGCGTAATTTGAGGCTATTTCCTCTTGTCCTATCACTTTTTACCTGGGAGAAGACATCTAACCCCACCTCTCTGCAGCCTCTTTTCAGGTAGTTGTAGAGAGCGATGAAGTCTTCCTTGAGCCTCCTTTTCTCCACACTAAACAACCCCCGTTCCCTCAGTTGNATGCTTGATAACCCTTTCTGTGAAGAATTTTTTCCTAATATCTACCCTAAACCTCCCCTAGCGTAATTTGAGGCTATTTCCTCTTGTCCTATCACTTTTTACCTGGGAGAAGACATCTAACCCCACCTCTCTGCAGCCTCTTTTCAGGTAGTTGTAGAGAGCGATGAAGTCTTCCTTGAGCCTCCTTTTCTCCACACTAAACAACCCCCGTTCCCTCAGTTGTTCCTCATAAGACTTGTGCTCTACACCCCTCAACAGCTGCATTGCCCTTCTCTGGACACACTGCAGCACGTCTGTGTCTTTCTTGTAGTGAGTAGCCTAAAACTGAACACAGTACTCAAGGTGGGGCCTTACCAGTGCTGAGTACAGCAGGACAATCACTGCCCTAGTCCTGCTCACTGCACTATTCCTGATACAGGCCAGGATGCTATTGGCCTTCTTGGCCACCTGGGCACACTGGTGGCTCATATTCAGCTGGCTCTATACCAATACCCCCAGGTCCTTTTCTGCCAGGCAGCTTTCGAACCACTCTTCCCCAAACCTGAAGCACTGCCTGGGGTTGTTGTGCCCCAAGTGCCGGACCGGGCACTTGGCCTTGTTGAACCTCATACCATTGGCCTCAGCCCATCGATCCAGCCTGTCCAGATCCTTCTGTAGAGTCATCCTACCCTCAAGCAGATCAACACTCCCACCCAGTTTGGTGTCATCTGCAAACTTACTAAATGATCTTAATAGAATAATAAAGACACTTAAAATAATCAATAATATGAATATATGCTAAAAGATTGTAAATAAGATAAATTTAAATAACGATACCTAGGTGCTACAGTGGTAAACAGGCAATAGGTGTTAAACTTTTCTCCTCTGTGGGCTGCTTAAATTTTTTCCACAACATTATGGTAAAATATAATGTTTTATCTGTGACATGACTTATTTGAAGCTACTAGCAACAGACTCGGGGCGGG
>VZSZ01002521.1:972953-999698 GCA_013398815.1 Ibidorhyncha struthersii | reverse complement strand
GTGGGGGGAAGCGGGGGGGGCTTGTGCTGAGATGGATGTTTAGTTATCATTTGCAGAGTCCTTATACGAAAGGCCATAAACTCCAGTGTTCCACGGACCACAATTTAAAAACCACAGATGCTGGGCTATAGGCAGGGCCAGAGCACAAGTCAGATATATTTTAAATAGGACTTTTGTGCCATCAGCATTAAGGCAGTCAGTTACCTCTATGGCTAACTTGTGAGAAGCTCTCTCCACCACAATACTGTAGTTGTATGATAAAGGTTAGCCACATGCACCAGAAGTTCTGGGAAATTACTTGCTCCAGCAATCCCAACTATTTAAAGACTCGATTGAACTATTTGCCACTCCTTTCACAGCTCTCCAAGCCAGGAAGGTAAAGGCAAGTGCAGGGCTGAGCTTGGCCGCGTGTTTTGCGCTGCCCTGCCAAGGTGAATTTGCAGATGACTTCTTCTGTGACTGCCCCCGTCCCGGCGAGGCGAAGCCAACATGCTGATAGCATCCCATATGGAGGAGGCAGTGTGCGTGGAAGGAAAGGAGAGCGAGAAGTGGAAGCAGCTGCTTCGGGGCGCGGGAAGGCCTCTCCCAGGACTCGATCGTCTGCTCCCTCCTGGTTCTGCCAAAGTCATCACATTCTTGGAGGCTCTGCAGTATTTTGCTGCTGTGGAAAATCTATCCTTGGGTGTTTGAACCGCCTGATTTAAACTAAATGTGGTTTCCTTATCATCATCCCTCTATGTGCGGTAGCATTTGGATTTCTTTTTTACTATTAAGGAATGATGTATTTTAAGTTCTTCCTCTGATGAAGAAACACTACAAAAAAGCAGCTACGTAAAATAGAGCAAATATTATGCAGGCATCTGCAAGTATATCAATGTCAGAATTTTCCTAAAATCAGCATTTTAAATCCAGGGAAGTCTGAATTTAGGTTTTACTGAAAGCAAATCTGCTTATGTTAAAATGAATAGCCTACACACAACCTTTATTCTGGCTTACACTACCATCACGAGTCGGGGGGAGGAAGAATGCAAATGCCAATCTCTAGACTTTAAAAGTCTAATTTAAGACTGTGAGCAATGCCTTAATCACAGTTATACATGGATCATAATCTATAAAATTATTATGGGGTGAGTGCATCACTGCTCAAAATTGCAGTCAAACAGTGATTATGGGATTCATGTCAAACTAGAGGGCACATCAAGGAGGGACCCATGAGGGTCTCTTCTGGACTTGGTAATACGCAATACCAGCACTAATAGTTAGGATGATGGACAATAATTTTCTTCCCAAATCCACAGATGACACCAAAGGGGAAAGGAACTGCAAATACTTAAAAAAAAAAGAGGGTCCAATTTGAAGTGATCTTGATAACTTGGAGAAATAGCTCCAAAACACTGAGGTGATATTCAGTGAATATTCAGTACCAGTACTGCATTTAAGAAGAATGACAGAAGTAGAAAATGAGGAAAAACTAGTTAGGCTGCAGGCAATGTGGAAAGGATGAGTGTTTATTGTAGACCAGAGACTAAATATGAGTTGAATAACACAACACATATGCAAAAATTGGAAACTCATTTGATATTCTCAGCATTACTGATTTCTCAGCTGGGGTACTGACGTCTGCTGCTAAGAGAAAAGCCAGACAAACTGACAAAGACTAAGATGTTTAAAAAAAGACAAAGAACAAAATATTTTAAAAAAAGTTGAGAAACTATCTGGTTTTTAACTGTTTTAAAACATTAAGGAAAAAGCGTGACCTATATGGAAACTTGAAGGAAACAGTTTTATTAAGCATTAAAAAAAAATTTAAAAAAGATGTCTGCGGGCATGTTTCACAATATTCAAATATATGAAAGACTCCTATGAAGAGGATAGGCTCAGCTGTACTGTATATCCATGCAGGGTAAGACAAGATGTAGTAAGGCTTAATCAGCCCTGGGAAAACTAAATTCTGGCTAGCAGAAATAGCTTTTTGGCTATCTCACCGCTTAGAAAAAAACATGGAGAGATCTGTCTTTGAGGAGGCATAAAAGGAAAGTGGAGATATACCCGGGAAGGACCTGCAAAATATGCTTGAATCTGTCCCAGAGCAGGAGAATGGACTGGATGGTACCTCGATAACCCAGATTTCTATAACTGCTCACATAGCATCTCCCAAAGGCATTTCTAGACATTTCTCTGCCATGTGACTCTCCGCATTATAAGAGTGACCATAGCTGTGTGGAAACATAGTGGATGTCTGGCAAAAGAAACGCAAAAAAAAAATTAATCTTTGTATGCTTTTGATATAAACAGAGATCAAAAGCACTAAGTATTAGAGCAGTAATAACTTTTTCAAGGTGCCAAAATAGGAATTCTCATCTCCTGTATTATTTAGATTTCTTTCAGATCACTGGAGGAAAGGGTAGAATCAGGATTTTTTTTTCCTAATGACTCCAGAAAGATTTTGACCCAAAGGTCTCTAAGTCTGAATGTACCCCAGAGGAATCACAGTATTTGCATATCTGTATCACATTTGTAGATTGACACCATACCATCAAACTGTTGGCAGGCTAGCTCCCCTTCTGGTACCTATAAATCTTGCTTTTTGGTATGTGAGGACTGAGGCCAGGAATTAATTTGTCTTCTTGACTGTTTATCTGAGGTTGTGATAGAGGAGGTGTATGTAGGTAAACACCACCTGACCAAGTCAAAGGGTGACTGTAGGTCCCAGTTTTTTTCCCTAGTGTGTCCTAGCACTCACCTGTAACAATGCTTTGGCAGAGATTTGCATTCAAAGAATGTGGTCTTCGGGGAAGTTTGTGGTTGCAGGTGGCTACAAGCTCTTGCTATGATTATTGGACTGATTAATCCTAAATACAGTTCCACAAAGCTATGTGGCCCAACTATACCTCAAGAAGACTGGTTACTAAGTGTTTGCATGTAAGATGTCAAAACCAACACCTTTTCTTCCAGACATCAGTATCAACGTAGCTGATCACAGAGCACTAGTGGTTCACGTCTGTGGTAATCAATACCACAGGTAATTTCTCTCTACTATGAAAGTTTGAATGACTGGAGCATAACCAAATTAAAAAGTACTTTCTGAGCAATTTGATGATGAAAGAAAATCCATTATGGAAAAAAGTTTGCCCATGCGCTAGTGTGTATCACCAGCTGTTCCCTTTCATTTGTATTCAAAGGGCATACAGCTCTGCTGTTCAGATTACGCAGGGTATTGGCTAAATGGATGGAGTGGGACATGTTATTTGCATATTGATTTGTTTTGTATGGAAATTATCTTGATGAGTTTTTACCTTATTAGATTGTGCATTGTTATAGTCTGTATATGAATACAACAATCTCAGACTGGGGAGCAGTTTTGAAAGATGGAAATGCAAACACAAACAAATACATTCTATTTAATTAATATGCATGAAATATTTAATTAATAAACTCTCATGAATTTAGGGATTGGAAGTGGGAAAAACACAAGATTTGAGAACTGGTAGGTATCAGGTGCGAGCAGGTATACTAGGTGTAGAGTCATTGGCTACCCCCAGGTCAACACAGGGGTGCTAGCTGAGGTCTTTTGGGCACACTAGCAAAGGGCTTTGTAGACTGGGTGCTTAACTGTCATGCAGCATGCTTCTGTATTCTCGTTCAGGACAATTTTAGACTTTTACTTAAAGAAGTAAACATAGGCTTACATAGGTGACTCCACAAGTTTATGAAGGGCAACATATTGGTTGTAATAACAGCGGATCAGATTCGATTAACAAGATGTTCTCATGATTTCTTGTAAGTGAATAAACAACGATTCAGCAGCAGCTTAATCTTGCAAGTAACTGTCTTATGAATATACATATATCACACTTTTGGCATTCCAGAGATAAATGCATTAGTGACTGAAGTATGCCCTGTTTAGCTACCTATCTTTCCACATAAAACCAATGGGTGCTTGCTCAGCATTGACTCAGACACCAGTGAGGATTTAAAGACCATATCCACAGCTATTTGTGTCCTTAGACACAGTTGTCAGGGGGACCATCTAATGGTGTCATGTCCAAGGCACAACCATTCTGGCTAACTTGCTATTAGGTGGGCAGAAATCTCTTCTCAATGAAGTTTCAGTATAGCTTGTCTTACTTTCAAGAAGCAAGTCTGACACAGTTTCACCAGCAGTGCCCATTTTCCTGTTTGCAGTGCATTGTAAGAGACTAATTTGTTACTTTACAGCATCTCTGTCAGACATCAAAGGGTAGCTGACCAATTGCATTTAAGAGTTTTCCAGAGCTTCAGCTCAGAAAAACATCAAAAGATGGAAACTCCAGTCATCATTGTAGAAAAAAAAGTTTATTTATATTAAATAATCCTTCCATTCTCTAGACATCATAATTATTTTGTTGTTAATGCAAAGCCTCAGCCTTTGCTAGTAGAACCTCTGCATTTCTATTGTTCTTTTTTTAAACCTGTTAACTAATCATGTAACTGCTGGAAACTTCAGAAATAATTTTTTTCTATAACTTGCAGAGTAACTCTGAAGACCAACAAACTGCAAAGCTCAGAAATCTGCCAGATGGTCCAAGCAGAGGGAGTGCATTGCTCCTGCACTTTTAGTAATTAGCATTGAAATAGTGGGATTTGGAATGGAGCTGAAAATGGCCTCTTGGGTTCCAAATCTTATAAAAAACAAGGTAAATGCATTATTAATAAATAATTATTGTGAGCATTGTACTCCATAGCAACATACACTTTTACCCTTGAGGACTTTTTGAGAGACCTCAGCAGTTACCCAAAGCTTAGGCACTAAGCAATGACTATACTGTAAAGATTTCCCTTTCTCTGAGAGAAGTGGTAGGTTCCTCCTCTTAATGAGCCAACTGCTCCTCTGTTACACCCCACAGTCTCCATGCATTCAATGGAAATGGGATTTAATGACTTTGGCTCTTTTTTTTTTTTATTATTTTATTCAGTTACTCAGAAATTTTTCTACACGGCTATGTTTGTCACTTTCACAACCAGAGAGCCAGTTCTGAGAGCGGGAAACAAAAAGTGAGGGCATGACTATAGACAGCTGCCAGAATTTCAGCTTGTTTTGAATAGCATTAAAGGAATGACCGGCTGATGGTCTCTCCTAGTTGTGGATAGTACCACTGATGTTATTGATGAGATCTACAGAAAGGACAATGAAATAAGGAAAGGGAATGAGCTAGGGGAGATGAGTCTAACTCCACCCTCTCTGCCGAAGTGTTCGTCAACTAAAGGGCAATGAAGCTTGAAACCACATTTTACAAAATGGTCTGGTCAAAATCCCAGGATCCATGCTTGTAGCCTGTTAGAAATCCATTTCAGAACCTTATAGTCTGCCCTTCCAGACACTGTTTGGAAGTGTCTTCTGGGAGGCACTCAGGTATTCGCTGTCGGTGACAGGAGGAACGAGGAGGGAGGAAACACAGAGTGAGCAGCAGGTTTCTCTTAGAGGTTTCAGTGTTTGTGTTCTTTACACATGAATGCACATGTAGGGTCTGTTTTGATAAGTGTTCAGGAATGGCGTACACACTTTCAGTGCCTACTCTACCAGTCTTTGAAGTCAATGGGAGCTTTGTCCAGTGATGTCAAAGGGCTTTAAATTATAGCTTTAAATTAGTCCAGTAATGGAAGTTAGCCGCATCTTTAAAAGTGCAGAGATTTATGCCAGTCCTTCATCAGATGAGTTCTGGAGATACGGTCTAGTTATTGATGGTTGTCACCTGCTTTTGTAACAGTGGTTGTGATTGTATATAGTATCGCCCAGAATAAAGAGGAGAAATATACAGAGATCCAAAGAGCAGAAATGGCTAATGCAAAGAAATAGGTTTTGCTCTCTTTACTTCAAATGGGTATCTTAGAATGTATTTTTGGTTTCAAATTAAAGTAGCCTGTACTGAAAAGCCACCTGAGATGGTAACCTGAAGCTATCAGAAAAAGACTGAAATTTAATTACTATCTTCAGCTCTCCCATGATGTCATTTCAAGGACATACCTGCATGATCAAAAACTACTGAAATGAAAAAATACCAAAAGCTCTTAATGAATGAATGAATGAACAGTCCAGCTCTTCAGTTCAGTGTTTCTAAATAACTGCACAATGATAGTGATCAATACTACAGATAATTCAATATGCAGGACAATATTGCTTTTGAAACTTATGTTTGAATGTGCAAAACAAATCAGAACAAATGACTACTCTGAAGTTCTGTACATGACCTAGGAAACCCAGCATGAGTTATCACTTCTTAGCTGCATACAGTCTCAATGTAAGCTTCATGATTTTGAAAACAATTGAACCAGGCTCACCGCAAAATTCACCTAGCATGGCCACACCAGTACACCAAAGCCTGCACTGGAGGCAAACTACTATGGATTTCTTCAAAAGCAGCTTCCTCTTTTAATACAAAAATCAAAACAAACTACCCATGGCAGTTTTTCTAAGCTAACGTCAGCTGAGGGGTATGTGTGTGTGCCTGTGTTTCCTCAGGTCATTTTTGTTTTCTAGCTCTTATGGGGCAGTTCAATTGATCATTGTGCCTGACTCAAAACAGTCCCTTCTTATTAGTATAAATATTTAGCAACATACCTGAATATCTCCTCTAGGTCATATAATATATAGGAGCTTGAAGGCATTATTGATACTTGAGTAAGATAAATAGTCCTCAGTCTTTTGCTTTCAAAAATAAACCTCTAATGTAGTTGGGAAGCTGTATATTCCGGGTCTAAGGGCTCAAAGTATCAGTAAATAGGGATAGTGCATTGAATGTTTTGCTAATTTGAGCACTATGCAGTTTTGCTTTCAGGTGTACTGTAAGTGTAAAGTAGTCTCTCATTGAAATAAAAGAATATTATACTTTACAAAGAAGTATGCAACAACTCATCAGCAAATGAGGATTGATGCCCTGGATGGCATGTGGTGGGAAGATCGTAAGATAAGCAATATCATGAGCTACGGTACAATCATAACACAGATCACATAGGAGCTGTGACTTGTGACACTCTCCTTGAAAGCCGCCAGAGCACTCAGTACACAGTGCAGACACTCAACTTGCTCTGTGCAAAGCAACTTGTGGCTGAAAGTAGCACAGTAACATTTGTCCTCGTGCACAGTTAAAGTCTTAGACCATCCTACTTTCTAAATGTGTGCCCTATTTATCAGGTTGCAGGGTGGTGGTAGTGCTGTTATTAGCTCTCTTTCAACCTGTGTTTTAAAGGAGAGGAGGAAGCCAGATTGGCTTTTTGAAACAAATATTTAACCAAATAAGGATTCAGCCCTGAGCTGATTCTCCCTCCTTTTGTTGGCATTGTTGTTCACCCCCACTGGTAAGAACAAAACCACCTTCTCTTCCTTTTTCCCCACTCCTGTCTCCAATGAACTCTTTTAGGATTTGGGGTATTTTTTTCAGTGTTTAATTTGCTTTCATTGAAACCTTTAAGAGAAAGAGAAAAGGGTAGTTTGCACATTCTATTTTGTGCTCCTTTGTGGTAATCTGATAATTAACAATCATCTCAATATACTTCAGTCAGTAAAAAACAGTGGCTGCAAAAAGATAATTTTACCCTTCTTGCTAGAAATTGCTGTGAGCATTCTTTCTTTTTTTTTTTTTACATGATCATACTTGTTGCTTTATTGCCAAGTAATATATCTCTAGTGAGCTGTACATATGGATGCATGTGCATATTTAACTTCTTATGAATACCAGAACAGCGGGTCATGGAGTTCGTTCAGTCTGATGAGAGTCCCAGATCAAGCCTCTACTTGCCTCCCCTCAGGAGTTATCTGCTAGGAGTTGTGAGAAACAGCAGAAAACGCAAGGCCATTAATCATAGGGAGCAGGCAGACTGGCAGATATGCAGTGTCTTCATTCTCACACCTGTACCCTGCAGTCAACCAAAATCGTTTGGCTGAATTAAGTAGTGATATCAATACATCTGTCTTCTCCATTTTGGCATGGTTTCAGTAGGCTTCATTTCAGTGTATAGATTTCTGTTGGGAGTTACTATGGAAAAACAAAGATAAAGAACTATTGAAATGAAAGCCAAAGCAAGAGCCAAAAGTACTTCAGGTTTCCCCTTCCTGCAGGGCTGAATTTCATCCTCCTGACAAAAGGCCACCATTCTTTCAGTCCTGTGGCTCTTTTGTCTTTTACTCCATATTTTTCCACTCTGTTATGATTGGAAACATAGAATTAATCTTCAGAAAAAATGAGCTTTTTAAAATCAGTTGCAAATACACTCAGGATGTTGGCTAGAGAAAAGGATAAGAAATCTATTAGCTTCTCACTCTGAGCTTGGATACTGCCAGCACAGTAGAATCAAGCTCTTCCAACCAGAAAATGAAGTTTCTCAGTATGCGTGATAAAAACAATGTCAAACTGGCTGAAATAACCAGATAAATCTCAACAAAGGGCCAGATTCTTACACTGTTACTACGGAGAACAGAGCTTTAAGCAGGAACAGTTCCACACAGGACTTCAGGTGTGAGGATACAGGAACTACTGGGCACCTGAAGGACACCCCAAACTTGATCTAAGAGAGCAACAGTGTTTCTCCTTCATAACTTGTCTTACAAAATGAAAAACATTTTACCATGCTTTGTGACTTTTCCCAAATAGTCTGTTTTATTTAACTCTTCATGTTTTCAAATTGTTTGTTAGCCTTCACATGTGTATTTGAGCTATGTTTGCATGCTCTCAGTCACAGAAGGGTTTGGTTTGGAAATGGAAGCTTTTGTTTAAATTTTGGAGTTTGCCAGTTGGAATTTGTGACTGAGCACCTTCACTTGAATTCATCCCACCTAAAGTCAGACAGTTATCTAAGACACAGGCCTCTTCAGTGCACAGCCCAGCTGAAGTCTGCAGCTTTCACTGGCTAGGCAGAACTTGTCCAGGGAAGTGTCCAACCATACAAGTTAGGTTGATGTGATAAATCTGGATCTTGGGGATATTTTGGTTCCCTGGATGGTGTTATCATTAATGAGGATTTTCACTGAAATGCATTCTGTTTGTGTTATTGGTTCTATTAAATGCACCTCTTTTCTAGAGATCCAAAAGTTATTGCTGAGCAAAGCTTCAATACAAAACAAAATTTCATCTTAGTAGTTGACCTTGCTTTATAATTGCAAAAGAGAATGGCAGTACATGACAGCGTAAGTACATGAAAGACCTGACCAAAAAAAAGACAGAATACTGATCAGTGAGAAATTTAATTATTCTGACATTTCTTGTGAAAGCACTAATGGGATTAGTAATGCAGAGTATATATTTTTCCATAGTTGATAAAACAGAGCAATTATGTAAAATAGAATCATCAAGGGTGGGTATTAGGGGACCTTTTTATGACAATGAAATAGAGTGAAGTGCTCATGTCTCTCTAACAGTAGTGGCAGATACTATGTCTATTATTTCTCTTGCACATTGTCCCAGAATAATGCACCCCTCGGTGTTTTGTTTTGCCTGATTTTCATTTAAGTGGTTCCTGAAAATTATGATATAATTTCAAAATGACCTTAGTAAATCCCTTGTGAATAATTATTTTAGCACTGTGCAAAAAAAGACACCCTCTAATGTCCTATGTTGCATGTTTGGATAGAAGAATGCATCCTCATCAATTTAAGTGATGTAATCTGTATAAAATCAGAGAAAAAAGTAGCTTAAGTGAAAAATTTAGACCTAAATAATTGTAATAGAAATTTAAGTTTTTACAGAACCAGAATGGTCACATGTTAGTCTCATAAATCTTCTTTGAATAATTTTCTGACATTTAGTTCACATAGCTATAAGGATCTTAGGATAGAAGAGTACCTCCTAGGATGATTGTTCCATCTATGTGGCCTTGTAAAATTGTTTTCATAGTGGAAATATCAGTATTTTATTCTACCTTATCTATCAAAGAGCCATCCCTTTGCCATGATGACGTTAAATTTAGACGTGCAAAATAGTGACACTGACTGTAGTTTATCCTGCATGTAAGTAGGTCTCACCTTGCATAGGCAGTCTAAAGAGCTACTTTATTTAGTGTTTGTTATACTTGTCATTAGTTATCTTATATGATTGTTCTTTATGTTGTTATTTTTAGGGCATTAAATACCCTCTTTCTAATTGTTGTGCAGGCTCTCCTACACTTAATCTTTTCATAAATCCAGCCCTCAAAACTTGCTAACCCCTTTCATTATTCTTTTCCATGCTCCCAACACTGATAGAAAGGAGACACTGAGCTGCGCACATCATCCCAGTGCAGGAACATGTCCAGTCTTGGTTCTACAGCTCTGCTTACACTGGCTCAAACCAGCGCGTACATAGTTGGCCACTTTCATGAGGCCTCATGCTAAACTTGGTGGCATTTCTTTGTTAGAATATATGTAACAAGGCAGTTTTTTATCACTGCATTATATTCATTTCCACACTTCAGACAATATTGCATTTTCAGAGGAAACCTGCTGACTGTGTTGTCAATGGGAGTACTGAAGACAGCAAATGAGGAGGAAAGAGGTGTGTCTCTGCAAGTGTTCAGCAGAGCCATGGCTTTAGCCCCCTCTCTGACTGTCAGCAAGACAAACAACTGTTTGTTGGCAGCAGCTGGAACTTTTTGCAATAAATGTGTTCAGCTTTCTGATCTCATCTCTCCAAAATGGTCAATATGCTATACTGAGAAGGATTGTCTCTTAGGCAGCAGGAAGCCTAACAGGGAAAAGTATATGGAAAAAAAGGAGAGGGAGGAACACAGGGTAGATGGAGCATTTGGTAGCCTAAATTCCACCTGTATTAAAGCAGGAGAAAAGCAGGATCTTTGATGGTGGTGGGGAGGCGAGACTGGGGCATACGTAATCTGACAAGGACAAGATGGCAGTTTATAGTGCAGTTAGGAAAGAAAATGAAGGCTGGTCGTAGGTAGAGGGTGAGTGAGTGAGAATTGTGAAAACAGCCTCCGCTTGGAGCAGCGTAGAGGAGGCCACAGCGAGAGGAGACACAGGCAGTAACACTAAACTGCAGGTGTGGTCTTAGAGACAGAGGGTGCTGGAGACAATGCACAGCACTCAAGGAGGGAAGGGAGTTTGGGAAGTGTCATGGTTTAGGCCAAATCAGCCACTGGGGACGTGGGGGACCCCAGATGGGACTGACAGATGCTCCCCTCTACCCCTCTTCAAAGAGAGAGGCAGAGGAGGGAAAAAGAGACTTAGGAGTTTAGAAGGAACTAAACTACTTTAATGAAACAATAATAATAAAATAAAAGGGAAAAAAAGGAAACATATACAAAACCGTATCAAGCTCCCAGGATGACAATCATGAAACCGACTGGCACTGGGGCAGTCCCAGGCTGAACTCAGTGACGGACGGGAACTGCATTCAGGATCTGCATCCGGGTCTGCATTCAGGATCAGGACCAAAGGCAGATGAACAGACAAAGTCCTCCTCAGACGTCGGCCATTGAAGAAAGAGAGAGAGACAGCTGACCCTTTGATCCCTCAGCTTTTATCCTGAGCATGACGCAGATGGGCTGGAATACCCTGTTGGTCAGGTTTGGGTCACCTGTCCTGTCCGTTCCTCTCCGCAGGTGGGACCCCACTGCGCTTTTCCGCTTCTGACCCTCCAACGGGGCAAATAACAAAGTTGGTTGGCCTTGGCTGTTACAGCAATCAGTATAAGCAAGAGCCTCTCCACATACCACGCCTGGGCATCAACTATAAACATTGGTCTTACCACTCTGACAGTGAACATTGCCTGCACAATATGCTGTTAATTTCAGTAGTTAGAAGAGGCCCAGCTGAGAAGCAAAGTTACTGAACAAAATTGATCCTGTTTTACCTCAAACTAGGACAGGAGAGAGCTTGTGTAATGAAAAACAGAGGGATATAAGGAGTTCTTGAAGCCAATAATGTTCTCAGGCACTGGAAGCTAAGTGTGTAGTCTTCTTTTTACTCTGAGTTTTCTAACTGTACCTTCATATGCATCCTCAGTCATGTAAAGGCACTCTGACCCTCCTCTAAGAAAGCATCTACAAAGGTACTTTAGTTCAGAATGAAAATATCCACTGTTTGCTAGGTATTTACTGAATTGTCTGTCAACCGCACACCCATTCCTTTGGTGAACTGGATTTCTACATCATGGAATTTAGTTGATAAACTTTTTGGTTTAGAAGCAGTTTGAGTTGAGCTGTGATTCATTTATTTCTCATAAAAGAAAACTATAGGCTGATAATTGACCCGGTCCTTTCCAATTAGCATCAACCAATTTACACTGGAAATCAGTTGCCTAACTTTCCAAAGGTACTTATACCTTGTAGAAAAAGGAAAAGGAAAAGATTCGTGAGGGTGCTCAAAAGACAATGCTGTAATTGACATTTGGGAAAAGTGTAGATTTCTCCACTTCGTACTTCTCCACCTGAGAACCTGGAGAAAATAATGAGTGCAAGTTTTTCTCTCCTTTTGCTTTGAATTATGTGGCAGATCATTTGTTTTGACCTTTCTAGATTATGGAAATCCTGTGGAACCGCGGAAGTGCAGGGGAGGAGATCAAGAAATGCAAATTTTTTTTCAGCTGTCAGCTCCGTTATTTCAAGCATGGCCTCAGTTGAATTAACAGCAAGCAGATCATCCAAGTGCTGAACACCCTTAGGATGCAGCAGTTCTGGAACACTGGAGGTGATGATGTTGGTCTCCATGTTTACTGACAAACCCTTTGTTTTCCCACCACTCTGATTTTGCTGGAATTTGGAATCCATCCTCAAGTATTGTCACTTCATAATAGATAATATAATGAAAGGTAGCTGGATGGGGACTTGGACCACAATGTCCCCTCCTATGTGATAGACTCCCCTAGCCAATATTAGACAAAGCTTTTCCTCATTCTCCTCCCCACCTCTGATCCATGAACTCACACTCACACTGAGCTCATGTCAGAGGATCTGCTGTGGCACTTTGGTGGAGTGATAGAGGGGCGTGCTACAAGGAACATGGAAGACAGATACTGGCCTCCTTATTCCTCGAATTGAGAGGTATTTTTAATGCACTGCACATTCCTGTGTTGGCTCAGCTGCTATTCCTTGCTTGGCAATGATCAGGTCTGGAGTGTGGGAAAACCCACTCGCAATGAACACAGCTAAACTCCACAATGAACAAATTTTCAAAACAGTAAATGTAGCTGATGACTCAGAGGGTGCGAAGACACCCCAGTTTCCCCTTGGACACAGTGCTGCTCAGTTAGCTTCAGTGAGTCCTGTCAGTAAGCCTACACATAAGCTAGGTGACTAAAGGCAGTGTTCTCTGAAGCTGTACGTCTTTGTGTTTTTTTGTTTTGTTTTGTTTTGTTTTGCTTTCTGTGGTCCTCCTGTTAGTCATGTGCTGATTCTGCAATAAACAAGAAAGCATCCAGGTTAATTACTTAAAATGAAGGTCTTCCCATCTCAACAGGTACAGTTCCACAAACACAACTTGACCACTCCTGTGAAAAAGGAATATTATACTTGAGGGAAATAGCTCATGTTCAGCTTACTGTAAACCTGTTTCAAAGGTTAAAATGTTCACTGTTCCATGTCAGTTTTTGGTTGAAGCATTTTGAATGGTGGGAAGAAATATTTCATTTAGTTCCATTTTAGTTCAAGAAAACATCCAACTAAACTTAAAAATAAAATTTAGAGTTAGATTGAGAAAAAATAACTGACCATTTTTTTAGTTGGAGTTCAATTCAGAACCCCTCTTTTCCTCTGTGATATGCTACATTTCATTCCAGATTTCTCTCTTCTTTGACTGAATAGCTGAGTTTCAGCTAATTTTTCATTATATTACCTCATTGTTGGTCTATTTGGATCTTCTTTTCTCTTCTCACATTTTGGATATCTCTAGCTCCCTTTATTTTGTTCCTCTGCTCTCAGAGGTGTTTGAAATTTCTGCCCATTTGTTTTAGGTGAATTTCATTAAGGTTTTTATTTGTTCTATTCCCTAAATCACTAAGGTTAACTTTCCGTATTCCCAATGCATGTGTTTCCCCCTAC
Organism: Ibidorhyncha struthersii; assembly: GCA_013398815.1. Taxonomy (NCBI): domain Eukaryota; kingdom Metazoa; phylum Chordata; class Aves; order Charadriiformes; family Charadriidae; genus Ibidorhyncha; species Ibidorhyncha struthersii. The sequence continues at coordinate 985,697 of VZSZ01002521.1, read as the reverse complement.
ATTACTTTCCTTCCTGTCAAGTCCCTTTGTGTAAAGAGTTTTCAGTTATATACCAGTGATCTTACACAGAGTGGATATGAATTATTTTTCAGGCATGATTTAAATGATAACAAACCCAAACAGTTTTCATAGATCCTTCCAGCTTTGCTACCAATTTTCTTAAACAAAAAATAAAAGAATCAAGTTTGTCTGGAGGCGTTTCTTGTTTTTTAAGTCTTCCTGCTTCCACCAGTGATTCATTCCTATGCTTATCCTTTGGCCAGTCACCAGAGACATTGAAAGTGAAGACTGTCGTCCCTTTTTTTTTTAATTCTTGGTTTTATTTTGAATCAAACCAAATAGGATGGAGTTCTAAGCAGCTTGATCTAGTTGAAGATGTCCCTGCTCATTGCAGGGGGAGGGCGGGTGTTGGACTAGATGAATTTTAAAGGTCTCTTCCAACCCAAAGTATTCTATGACTCTACGATTCTATGAAATCAGTATTCTCTCTTTCTGCATGTATGTATGTTTGTTTGCCTGAATCCATGATACCACCATGATACAGACTCTGCCCAGTGGGCCAGCTACCCTGCTGTTCCTGCAGCTGATAACGGCCAATAACAGATGCCTTGGTCAGAGCACAAGGGCAAGGCCAACATCTAATGTGACTTCCCCATCGCACTCTCTCAGCCTCAAGTAAGCAACTCGTCAGGGAGTTCCTGGGACAGATTTGTCTTTGGACTGAAAAGTCTCAGTAGGATCCTTCTCTCACAGCTTTGTCGAGTGCCTTTTTCAACCCATGCATTCACAAACTCCTGTAGCAAGGTGTTTTTAAGCATTGGGTATATATTACGTAAGTGATATTTCAGCCCAATTATGTTGAATAGAAGTATACCCCGGTACTTGCTTACAATAAACTGACAAGTCTTTCTCTTTAATTTCTTGGCTGTTTTCTCTTTCTTGGCCTTTTTCCCCTTAAAATAACTTTGTTTTATAACTACTCCAAGGAGGTAAAAACCCTGAGGAGAATCAAGCTGAGGAAAGCAATTCAGTCAGTTTATGAGGTTGAGATTGCCCAGAACAGAACAGGACTTAAAAAAAAAAAGTAACCCAGACAATTACCCCAAGACAGTCTATACTCTTGCTCTGTGATGTCGTCAGACAAATAAACTAAGGAAGAGTAGATTAAGATATGAAATATGATTAAGGTGCAATTAAATATTTACATTTGTTTTCACTAGAATATGTTTGATATGCTTCTCTTAAATGGACATTTAATGGACACAGCACTGAGCCAATGTTGAGTCATAAATTACCCATCCCAGGAGGCACACCATACTGGGCCAGGTTCAGAGACATCCTGCCAGCCACAGGGCTATCTCCTGTCTCCTCCTGAGTTTGGTGGAAGCAGCAGCTAGTTAGAAAGTTAAAAATATATAGTTGTGTTTCCTAGTGAATCAAGATAAATCACAGAGACCAGCTGCTGCTTTGTTACTTCCCACCTGTTCCAGTAGGCATGCATGTCCTGATCAAGCTTCAAGTCTGGCCAACTCAAAAGGGAGTTCTCCTTTTTGCTGCCTAATCCCCATGTGCTTGGACTGCTGTTGTCTGCACCAGGGTCTGGCGTCACAGTCAATGCTCCCATTAAAGTTTAAACCTCAGAGCACTTACAAGTCTCTCCTGACATAACATTAGCTAGAACTTATTCATTTATATTGAGTTTTTATCTCGTCTACAAAGAACGAGTAATCAGTTCACAGAAAAGTATACCTGTTGAAGAGAGAAATAGTTACCCTGTATCCATGCGAATTGTAAAGTATTTTTCCATTGCCAATCCTGATGCGATTGTGGGTGGGTGGAAGAAAGAAGGGAAGAATAATGTTAGAAATATAAAAATGTTTTAATAGGCTAGGAAATAAAAACAAATGAAACACTGTCTATACTGTTTGGGCTTTTTCTAAAAATATAATGTCTTGATGTAATTTCTAGTTTCACTGGTTACAGGGACTTTGATCTACTCCAGTTACTGTCTTTTAGAAGAGGATTACAGCAGTCTTGGGATAGTTTCAATGTGATGAAAGAGACAGTACAGAATCTTCCTTTCAAATATTAAGTATACATGGTCCTATCAGATTAGCTATAAAACAAATGTTCAATGTTGCAGCTTTCCTAGATTTAATTATCCACTGGACCATGCAGATTTTGTGAATGAGAGAATCAGTTTCCTTTTGAGTCTGTACAAAACCTTATCTGGTAATGAATGATTCCATGTAGTTAATATCATAAGTACTTTATATGCTGTTTTAAGTCATTATACAGAAAAAAAAAAAAATCAAATCCTACACCAGGTTCTTTTGCTTGCATAACAAAACCAAATTTTTGATTGGCGTATGCATTCGTTATGCTATTAAAACATATAGTTCTGTAGGAGTAATAGATTAACTAGAGGAGGGAACTGAACCTGCATAGTGAAAGCCAATGATATTTTCCCAAAGACAAAATTGCTATTGTACTAAGGGTCTGGAAAGCACCCATTATTTTGGTGAAGGCTAAAAACCATAATCTTTATCACTGTTATGATGCTGCCAAAGATTTAGAAATAGTAAATATTTATTTTATATTTTTTCCAGCAAAAGATAAAGGTTAAAGTTTAATAAGTGACTACACTTCCAAGGACAGTATATGAAGAATATGATCATAAGTTAACTGTAAAGTGAGTGAATGATAGAGTTTAGAAATCATTTAAGTTGATGGGCCACTTTAACCAGAAAGTATGCAGAGCAGCCGGAAGTACTCAGAAACGCATGGGAAAAATAAGCAAATTTATTGCTTATGCAAACATTTATTCAGTTCTTGGGAAGCCATCAAGCATAAGAAGATGGCTGAAGAATAGCATACTACCATTATTTCAGAAAGCCTTGGGACGTACCATAAAACTGCAAACAAGATATATGAGAAGCTACACTTATTTTTGGAAAGGCCTGCTTTTGGAGCAGCTGACCTATGGGTGGTGAACTACAGCAATATATTAATATTCACTTGGTGTCCAGTCTGTAAATTAAGTGGAAACTGAAGTATGTTGTCTGTGACAGAGTAGTTACAAGAAAGAAAAGGAATCCACTAAACAGACTTGTGTGTTCAACAAGACATTAAGACCAACAATTAGTACAATGTAAGTCAATTAAAGGGGCTTCAGTGTTCAGTTGGGTCCTGCTGATTCTTTCTGATGTGAGTATGGCCTCTTTCATTCCTGCTGCATACTTATAGAGAAAAATCAGCTCAGGAAAGGCTTGCAGGAATTAATAAAGGGGGGGACAATGCCATATTGTATTCTACTGTGAGGAAGAGAGAGTAAGATAAGGGGAATCACAGTTAAATAATTTAAGTATTGAATTTCCAATTTCTGTCTCCAACATGTCCATCAATGTCACACTGTATACAACTCACATTTACTAATTGCTTATGAATACACTTCTCCCAGTAGACTTAAATAACTTATAATATGTTAAGGTAGAAATACATCTTTAAGAAGCTCTGAGAAATGGGAACAGAGAGAGTGATAAAAAGGTATTATAAGTTTTACTAGGAGCACCGGATAGCTCTGAAGTTACCTTCCAATTCAGCTGTTTATAAATTTTGGTTATAGATAAGCTGAAATATCCATCCAGGATCTACTTCAGACAAAACAACCTCGAGACATTTGGAACTGAGGCCAGAGAAAAAGTCAGATATTTTTTTTCTCCTTATGAATAATCAATATTCATATCAATATTGTGGTGTTACTTGTAATACTCAACTCACTTCATGTTTTGGAGTAAGGGCTTGAAATATTGTTTAGGAAGACCAACAGCTTTTTCCTTGAGGGGTTTTCTATCTGCTTGCCCAACAAATCTGATGACATCCAACCTATGCTGGGGGAAGTTGTGAGCACACAGGGAAGGACAAAGTACTGTGGAAAAAGTAGTGGTTGACCAACGACCCCGCTGCTGGCAGTAGGGGGCAAGCCTGTGATGGAGACCCTGGATATGGGTGAAGTGGGAATGTCCAGGCCATCGAACTGGAGTCAGGATGGGAAGTCTGAGAAGTGCAGGTTGGCATTGAACTGAGATGAAGGTCCAAGGACTTAGGCCTGGACCATTCTTCATCTTATATTTTTATAACTGATTGATCCTAATTCAGCTGGCACTTGTCTGCACCAAACTGCACCTTTCTTTAAACTCCAGGTGATGGACTCAGTTTTCTAATAATATTTTCATCTGCTTTTCAGTAGTTTTATCTAAACTATGTTTCCTTGGCTCGTTGAAGATATGATCCCTGTACATGAGCAGCATGAAATGAATTTGAACTGTGTGACTACATTTTCTCTTTTCCCGTGGACTCCAGTCTCTCTTTGCACATCAAATTCTACTTTTGGGATGAATTAGGGGTATGTGATAAAATAGGCATATTTTCTGAAGGATCCTGTAGCAAAAGCTGAAAGGTGTGTAGAGAATGGAAAAGGAATTGGAGGAAAAAATGAATAATGGTCTCCTGGCTGAGGCTGTTGAAATCCACCCAAGAGATTGGATTCTAAACATATGTCTGCCAAAAAGTTCTCAGTGTGATCCTGGGTTCTCAGTGTGATCCTGGGCAAGTCATTCACCCAAACTTCTCACAGGTGTTCTCTGCTTGTGTTTATTATCTCCTGATAGGCATCAGTACAGCTGGGCTCATGCTGCTTGATTTGCAGAAGTGCCAAGTACTCACAACTCAGACTGCAAGAACTTCTATTATTTAAAGGATTTGAAGATTTTGAAATATAAGTTTGTTCCAAATCAGTGTATATTCGTCAGATTAGATGATTTCTGGCGGACCAAATTTTATTAAACAAGCAATTTCAGATTGTATAAAAAGATTTTACAGATTTAAATTTTAGATTGTATTGTCATACAAGAAGTCTGTCATCTTTTTAAAAGTTTGAAGCACCATAAAAATATCAAACCTCAAATTAGCCATTTGACATTCTCAAAATTCAGTCCTTCTCTCAAGACAAGATTTCAGTGCGCACTGAAATAGAACCATGTTTGCAAAAAGCATGGTTTCAAGAGAAGTGTCTGTTCTAGGAGATAGGATTTCATTTATATGTCTGTCACTGGTACTATTCAGTGACAAGTCAGTGTTGTGGGGTCTTGAACTCACATTGCTTTATAGTGCTGATGTTCTGAAAAGGCTCCTAGAGTCTCAAACTGGCCCCTTTAAATTAATGGTTATTTTTCACCTTAATTCATCCATGCCTTGGTTTTCCAGCCAAAAAATGAGGATAATAAACTCTCAGGAGTTTTGTGGGAATATTCAGAGATAACAGTAACAGCTGTAATGGCAGAGCCTATGAAGAAGTAAATATTTCTCTCTTTTAACAGGATTTGGATGTTGTGCAGTAAAAAAGACCTTAGGCCAATACTCTGCAAAATTAAAAGAGCCAAGTAGCTCATCAGTAATTAAGCATCATTTATTCTGTGCCCTGATGCAGCTGAAAGAGTACCGTAAACATTAACACCAAGGAACTCAGCTGAGATTTTACAAGGAACCAAATTCTGGTCTCTTTGCTCTGTGAGCGTTTATAAATTAGGAGGGACTGCAAATTATAAAGCTTAATATAGCTGCCAGAAGAGTAATTACAAAAATTATTTCAGTTAAGTTCAGGTTGCTACAGACTTTCCCACACTTTTAGTAATTTTGAAGGAATAGCTATGTTTATTGGGAGAAAACAGTTTATATTTGTTTATAGTTTGCTCGCTTTTCAAGAAAATTGTTCAGACTAATTAACGAAACCTGTACAAAGTATGTGCTCCCCTAATGTTTCCAGTGCCAGCAGATTTCAGGAGTGCCTTTCCTATCTGCAAATCCTTACTTCTTAAATCTAGGTCCAGCTGTAGTCTCTGGAATGCAGTTTCAGAATTTCTGATATGCTGTAATGGTCCAAATATTTTTATATCCTATTGGAAAGAAAGCACTGAATGCTGGCTATTACAAATTCCTATAAAGAGTATTTCACTAGGCTTTTAAGTTGTAAACTGTGAGTGGAGCTAACTGCTGAGAACATGCAACAACTGTTAAATGAAGAGAAAGATACTGTTGCGAAAAGCCCGTCTCCCTTCTTAATCAACACAAAGAAACAGTTTTCAGGGGATCTCAAAGGGGCCAGCACTCAGATTTTCAATGCCATCCAAACCTGGGAGAGAGAGAGGATTTTCTATTCCACTTTCCCATCTCTCTTTCCTTAACAACAACAAAAAAATCAGTTTGAGCCTTAACTAGGACTTAAGAACACTCTTATTGGGAAACAGTTGTTTTTACAAACACAATGAAGATTTTAGGAAACTTTTAGAAGTTATACCCATCTTTCAAAAATATTTTTTTAACTATAAAAACTATACTAATATTATTTTTGTCATTTTTACTATTATTATTAGTACAATGTTAATATTCCCAATATTTATGAAGTGAAAACCTGCTTCAGTACAGAATATTTATATTCACTTGAGGATTAGCTGGCTCTAAGGCATTATTTATGCAACAGACCTTCAAAAAGAAGATAGACAATCCTCTACTCTTTTGAATTTTTAAGAACTGTTTGTAAGTCTGTGGGGACTGTTTATGCTAAGGAATCACTTTACGAACTGTGAAAATTCAAACATTGCATTTGGAATTACTTATTTATAAAAACAGGCATGTTTGGACTAACTTGAGATGGAATTTGAACTTCTGTTAAAAGCTAATTCAGCTAAATAAATATCAGAAAAAGTAGCGAACACAGGAAAGACCTGAAATTGGAAGGATCTTTCCAGAGTTCCCGCCCCAGGGTGCGTGTATCCCCCTGCACGCACATGAACCGAAGAAGCTGCTGGCACTGCTGCTGTAGCTGCCTCACCAGTAAAGAATGGTGGCAGCTAACACGCAAATCTGGGGGAAGCCCTGGAGAGGTGTTCTCTCTCTTGTGAAACTATGAAAGAGGGAAGGTAAATTATCTTTGGATGAAGCAAGCAAAACAAAACGCTCTTCTTATATTTCGCCTTCGGTTCCTTCACTATCTCAGCATACCCCCCTGCCTTTTTCAAGGAAACAAACAAGAAGACAAAGAAGGAAGCTGCCTGGCAGCATCACAAAATGTTACCTTCTGGTTCACTGTTACTTCTGCTATATCACCTTAATACCATCACCAAGCTATAAAGATTCAGAGAAAAATTGCGTAAACCAACTGATTTCATTTGTTTCTTCTAATAATCTAAGGAAATACTAAAATGTCATTTTGTTTTATATAGCAGCAGACTCTCCTGCTGAACAGCAAAATAACTCAGACTTTAGCCTTTGGTAGAGGGTTACAGTAGATTCAGTTTGCTGACTCAAGGCAGTTCCTCAGACAACTGATTAACTAAATTTAAATTTTTCTTTTGACTTTATCTGTCTTATGATCCTTTCATTGGGTTTTATACATAATAGATGAGAGGAACTGGCAAACACTAAATGGACTTCTATTGACTAATTAAAAACCGTACTGTTATGTCTTAAAACAGAAGCCAGGTCTTAATTTGAATAAAATGTACTTCAACACTGACTTAGGTGGAGAATAACCTCCCCCTCTCAGAGAACACATGTCTCTCCAAATTGTGACTTATAGTGTGTAGAGGAAGCCAGCGGCAGATGTTTTGTCTTTTTTCTAATGATAAAAGAGCAGCAGTTGGTACATCTGATTATTTTGCTTCTTTTTCACTTATGTTATCCCTCCAAACATGGCAAAGAAGAAATGTAACTAAAATAGTCAGTCACACTTCTGAGTGGCTTTGGAGGAAAGTAATACGTAAGATCCTGTCTGACACTTTCTGTTTCTCTAAATGGTATGGTGAGTTAATTTCTTGGTATGGCACTAGGTTAAAACTACCCTTTCTGCTCTGCCAGGCTCTTTTAACGTGATGTTGCCCATGTGTAACACACACTGGGGCTAACAGAAGGACTCAGAACAGGCCAGCTTACTTTTTACTTTATATGATTAACATTATAGCAGATTTAGAGCTGCTAGGTTCTGTGGTAGAAATCGCATTGCATTCTGGCAAGTGTCCGCAGTTGTTTGTGCCGACGTCCAGCACTAATTGGTTTTTGGCACTTTGGAGGACATTTGAATTCAACCATACACCCTGTAGATTTGTCTGGGAGAGTACTCCAGAGTGCCATCTAGTCTATGCACAGAGAACTCCCTAATTAGCTTCTCTGAAGGTACTTTCCCACATGTACCAACTGGGCACAATGCTGTCTGTGTAAGCAGGAGACATCAAGCTGATTTAAAATGCTTTTTCTCAATATAGAGAGTACCTCAGAACCCACTTTTGCTGCACAGCTTGACTTTTGCTAATAAATGTCAAAAAAAAAGGAAAAAAAAAGAGAATCTAACAATTTGTAAGAGAAAAGTACAGGTTTATTATTTGTCCTAAAACCTTCTTGGTGCTTTAAAGGTAGGATTTTCCAAGTGGAGCTCGAATCATTTAAACCTGCCAGGTGAGTACTGGGCTGCACTTTTACTCAATGCCACAGAAACAGACCGACAACACTAGTTAAAGGATGTGGCAATGTATGTGTGAGAGGTGTCACTCATGATGAACACAAGAGTCATTTACCATTTAAGGAGCTGATATAAGAGTACTAATTTGGAGGCTCAGCTGCCTAGGCCTAGAGCCTGTGGAGAGCTGACAGGTAGTGCAGCAGGCTGTTTGGGACACCTGTAACAGGTTCCTCCACTCATTTGCCTATGCAGGCATCCTAGCAAGACTAGCCTCCAAAGTTGTCTTATGTTAGATATTTTTCCCTTCTTTCCCCACCCTGGGCCAACGCCAAGACAGAGAGACTGCTGATTCATGCTGATGAACAGTGAAACACGGCATTGAAACACCTGGAGATGAGAGGTTATATGGAGAACAGGAAGAGAACGAGAGCTCTGGGATTAAATCTGTGTCTTCTGGCAGATGTGCAATATCAAGGGAGATAGCAGAAGTAGGAAGCAAAGCTAAGAGTAGCATGGGGGGAAGACACAAGTTCTCACGCCACCAGAACATCCAGTGAAAAATAAAGTTGAGACTTTCTGTGGTTGGGCTAACAGGTGGTGTTTGCTTGAGGTGGTGTGGGTCAGCTGTGCACTGCTCATAGGCGTACTTGGCTTGAGGGTAAACTGGGGCACAGATGCAAGAAAAATCTTTGCATGGAAAACGTTCCACTTGTAACTAAGCCAGCTTGGACTGCTTTGTACTGGAGAAGAGACAGAGCAGTTACATGGTAGCCAAGAACAGAGGCCAGACACATCAGTGCTGTCCCGCTGACTGTCCAGCCTTTCAGTGATGTAATGGCACAAAGCTTCTCTTAGGAATTAGCTCTTTTTCTGCCAGATCTCCTAGTTCTACCCTATGTACAGCATGAAGCATATGTTGTGGGAATACAAACAAGAAACAAGATTGTTTTCTTCATTTTGGATACTATTTCCAGCTTTCTTCAGGGGAATGCGGCTGCAGATAGAGGTATACTCAGTAAGAGAGCAGAAAAAATGGAGGTTCCCCATGTTGTAAGCAATGGCGAGCTTGTTTCCCCTGATCTCTGTAGATAATAAAGCAATAACGGTGACAAGCCCAGAAAGAGTCTCTGCTTTGTTCTCTTTAGCTAGAAGATTGTGGAAGCAAAATGAGACCAACACCACTCTTCAGAAGAAGTCACAAAGGACGGAGGCTCAAGATGTACAATCCATCAGGGAACAAAACAATGAAATAAGTGACAAATAAATGCTTTAAACTAGATGATGATTACTCAAGTTGTTTTAGAAAAAAAGCTGGAAAAATACCCTTTGTTAATATTTGCTTTCCTCATTTTAACTTCAGAAAGGCTGCTGGAGTTCCTTTAGCAAACTGACTAAACATGTTAGGCAAACCAACTGAACAGTTTATTTTCATTCCATACGTGTGCACCTACTTAAACCAAACTCAGCAGAGCAAACATAAATCCTAATGAAAACAAAGTACAAGTATGGAAAATTCTAATCCAATTTTTAATTGTGCTGGATCTACAACAGCTGTAGTGCAACTACCACAGAAATTAATTTACTTCAATTTTCTGAGCTGAATTTCTTTTACAGTTTCAGTTTTACCTTAAAGAATATGGCTGGGCTTTTCTCATTCTGAATGTAGATATTGTCACTAAAGTACCTCCAAATTCTTTTAACTTACCAGGCACTGGAACAGCTGTTTATGGAACAGTCTGTTGTCATACTCCAAAGATCTCATGAGACAGGCAGGAAAATTGGGTTTGTTTTCACAGCGGGAATAAAGGCATGGTTGTGAAGTGTGGAAGAAAATACTCGATAATCTAGGCAGTTGCTTCTCAGAACAATATGACTTTGTTCAGAGTTAAGTGTTTCAAAAGAGAACTAAGAAACAAGGTATGTTTACTTGTGGATGGTATGCTTTGCCCTTGTTTCCTTCTCAAGGTTTGTGGAGGGAAAACTCTCCTCTTTCCAAATGGGAAGGATGTCTTAGAGGCAAGAGTGTTCACTGAGCATCAGACACATCTGGGACATGTTCCTTTCTATGCTGCAGATTGATTGCTTGAGTTTACATAAGGCATCCAGACTGGACTTGAAAGGAAACTAATGTCAAAATGCAACATTGAGGCATCACTGAGATTCATAAGGTCCTTGCAGAGTTGTAAACACAGAGAGACATGACACTGTTAACTTTTGCCTGTGCATAGGTGATATTCTCAAAACAAGATTGGTGTGTTGAAAGCATGAGCAGCTGCAGAACAAGACTTTCTGGAATGGCTGTGTGCTTTTTTTTTATGCAATAATCCAATGTCTAGAGTATCGTTCTGGGCTTAGATCACCATTGTGCCTTATTAAAAGTGAAAAGTTGACCCCTATCTCCCACATCTTAAGAGACAAACACCAGGCTGTTTGGTGCTGCAGTGTGTTGTTCACAGTCACTTTTGGAAGCTATTCTGTTTGGGATTTATTCCTAAATAATTAAAACATTCATTATATCTGAGAATGAAGTAAGAACCCAAGAAGCTGACTGTCTAAGCCAACTGGCAGGCAAGAGAATTTAAATGAAAGTTCCACCTTTCTCCATGTACTTTCCAGTTGGCTGTGTTATACACCTTCACAGAATTACAGGACCATTGATGTTGGAAAGGGCCTCTGGAGCCAGTGAGTAAGACAGAAGTCCTTCAAAGTTATAGATTTTACTCTTAGGCTATACCTAAACTGCAGGACACAGTAACACTTCCCAGCTCCCAGACATTCTTGACCAATCTAGTTGCATCCTGATTCCATGTTAGGGTGAGATTTATATACACACCTTCTTCCTTCCTCACTTCCCCTCCCCTGCTCTACATGGGAAGAAACCCTAGATATACAGGCTGACAGGACCCTGGGTCCCCATTTGTGAAGTGGGGATAGTACAACATTACCAAACAGTAGCACTTAATGAGTTTTCCAAGTATTTAAGCCTCATGAGGGTCTTGGATGAGCAATGACTTTTGCTCAATTCATTTCTTCCACTTCATAGTAAATACTAGAGAACAAACATAATTTAATCTCTTTAAGTGTCCTCCATTTCATAACATGGAGTTTTCTGCAGGTCTGGCTCTTATGTGGTCTGCTTTCCATCTCGTTTCCAAACCTCGGTGACACTGTGTGTACATTCAGCAGGAAATGAGGAGACAGCTGTGAGAGGGGCATTAGTCCCCACCGCACTGTTAAGGAGGGTGTCCTGTGAGTTTGTGATCTGAAGGCACAGCCCTTCCTTCCCAGCACAGCGAGGGATGCAGTGCCCCTGCCTCTCCCAGCATCACTGGAACAGAAACAGCACCCAGCTTCCTTCTTCCAAAGATAACGTCCTTTCTTCCAAGTACAGGCTGCTCATACTTTCATACATGATACACTGTAAATGTACACGTCACTGGCCAGAATGAAGTCCCAGAGGGGAATTCATTGTGTGGGAAATGGCTGAGAGCGCTGTGCTTTTTCTCAAGGGAGAGGTAAAACATTTCATGCTGAGCTAAAAGCTTGTATTTGTTATTTTTAGTTAAACTAATAAATCCTTCATGTTGGCAAAGATAAAAGCAAGGACATGAGAAAAGAAATACATGGACAAACCATGTCATGTTAGAGGGAACAAATAGGCAGAGTCATATCAGAAGAGGCTCTAAAAAAACAAAAATACAAATGCCTCCCTTCATTTTATGTAAATCTTCTTTTGGTTCATTTTATTCCAGGACTAAGCAGAACTTGAAATAAGCCAGTATTTGCTTGTGGGAGGCGGTTAGAATTTTTCCCAGTTGTGCTAAACAGCACGTTTTCAGTCTGCAGCTATAAGATCCAGCTAGATATTCATCTTTGTTTTCATTTAAACAAAGTGAAGGAAGAATGATGGAGGAAGGAACACAACTACCAACACCAGTAACAGTCATAGTCCAGTCAAAGGGAGGTTGCCAAGACAGTTAGCCAACCTTGGCATCCCAAAAAATCACAAAGGAATGCTGCAGATGAACAGCCATCTGCTGGGAAGGCTGATGGGAAAACTTCTACCAATGCATAATGTGGATGGAGAAAAAGTGTTTTCTTGCTGAATGAGTACAATGTGGAAAAAAAAATGGCAAAGAGATATCCTAATGAACTATGTGATTACCAAATGGAAAGAAGTAGTACAAATGAATCACAGAAAGAAATAACTGATGGATTTAGAACAGCCCCCC
>VZSZ01002521.1:905937-972948 GCA_013398815.1 Ibidorhyncha struthersii | reverse complement strand
AAATAAAGAGGAAGAGGAAAAACAGTATATATATGGCTACAAGAGGGAAAGGAGCTTTGCATTACAGCCACTAACTACAATATTCTGAGAAAACAAATGCTTCATACCTTTGTCAGGTATGCATGTCAAAAGAACCTAAAGGCTTGTCCAGCTCTAATGATATCACCTGACGTATTTCACAAATCACATCCAAAAAGCAGCTAAGTTTTACAGTCAGTCTCTGAAACGAAGCATATGAATGGTAGATTCAGTCTAAATTTATTTTTTCAAGTGGTCAATCTGCAGTGCCTAAGGACATCCCACAAACAGAGAGAATCTTCGCTGGGATAAGGGATTGCTCAAGTCAATTTCTGGTCTTCAGGATAAAATACCTTACTTACCAGGAGACTTAAATTCTTTGTTTGATAAAAAATAATGTCTTTAGTAATAAAAAGGAAGTGTGACACAAAACCTTACAACTATAATTTATGTTATAATAATAACAACTGTGGATTATTAATATGAGCGAGACACTTTCAGCAGTTTCACAGGGTACAACACATGAAAATTAAAGGTTCACAGATCAGAAGAATATGAAATTGGTTAAAGAAAGCACTTAAAGACTCAAAGATCAAACTGATATTTGCAGAGGTTCCTTAAAAGTCATCCTGGGTCCAGTAATATTGAGAGTTTTCCATGTTACAGTCTACACTGACCTCAAGGGATAATCATTAGGAGACTTTCCAAAGCTGAAATGATTACAAATGTTTGGAAAGACAGAAGTGAATCAAATAATTAGGATGATACTCAACAAAAATAAGCATTAGTTTTTCAAACAGGATGTATGACAATTACAAACAAAATTATTTCATTCATCAGATATTCCATGTTGCACCTCTTGCTAGAATTGCTTACAAATGTAACCATTTCATTAGCTTAGAAGTTGTGATTGCAAATGTAGGACATGTGGAGAACTAGTGCTTGTAAACTCATTCCCTGCAAAATTGACCCACTAGTTTAATCATGCAAATTAAATTTGCAAAAGAACTGACTCTGCAGTCTAGATGATCTGAGATTATGAACGTGCTTTTTATAACCAGATGGTAGAAGAGGAGCTAAAATGGTAATAGGCAGGAAAACTAATTGTAAAATCCAATATACATGCACTCTCTCAAGAGAGTGCTAGAAGACCAGAATCCAACAGGCCAATGTAAGGGGAAGAGGGGGAATTTCTGCATGGCTTTTCAGGAAGGGCACCATTTCATTTATCTGGTTTGCTAAGAGCAGAGCAGACACATCATGCAAAGCTGAGAGCATTGCTTATGGTTTTAACTTGATCGGTAAAATATTGCAATTCATAATCACTTCTTGCATCCCGCCTCTCCCCCGAGCACTGGTTTCATTTAATCTTGTTGAAAGTTGAGTGGAATTTCACCCTACTTCACTCTAATGGAAAAAAAGGTCTGACCCCAGGTTGGAGATACCATAAACTAGAGAGCAAACTGTTGTACAGGTAATTAATATTTGTCAAAGACAAAGACCATAAAATATGTATTACTTGGATGTGACTTGTTTTCTTCCTCCAGCATTTCAGAGCACATGTAGTTAAGCACTAGCAGAATGATGGATACACGTGCCATTCTCAGCATTTACACTCAGGCAATGATTGATTAGGCATGAGAAAGGAAAGGAGCAGATAAGGTTCATACCCAGACTAAGCCTTTCAATAGTCATTTAGTAAGGAAGCAAGGAGAAATTCACTTGGTCTTTAATTAAACTCACAAAAATAAAAGGTTGCCAGTCTACACTTGAGATAAAAAGCAAAGTCCATGCTGTAAAAAAAATTACAAAATTAGAGGAAAGGCATCTTTATGCCAAGGCTGAAGGGGTAAATTGGTAAATTAATTGCTTCTTTAAGGCAATCAGATGCTAGAAAAGAAGAAAGAAATGAAAGGTTTTGTACCTTTTCATCTTGTGTAGTCAAACTATAAGAATGATGTGATGCATTCTACAAAGATATTTTCCAAAGAATTCTTAGCTTTTTCCTGTCCTGTTCTCTCTGAACACTTCATGAGTAACTGGAAAACTGGCAAATTTATGACATCAGCTGCAATGCAGCTGTTTCTTTGAGGAAGGAGTAATTATTAAACAAACAACTAGTTTATAATATACTAGTGACTAGAAAATAGAACAAACTTTAACATTCTGTTGTCTATTTTTTAACTCTTTTGTGAGTTAAAATTAATTCTAATGCCTGGAATAGCAGCTGTGAGAAGATAAAGAAAAAACCTCTGTTAAAGACTCAAACTGTCTGATCTGTTTAGGGAAGGCCTGAGATACCTCCCCAGACGGTTCTTAGTTAACCACAGGGACTTTTAGCCAGGAGTTAATAATCTTGACACTAAAGATATATAAAGTGTGTGTTAAAAGAATATTTTTACCACCCAGAAATTACATTTAGAATCAAGAATAATTTAGTTAGGAAGGGACCTCTGGAGGCCATCTGATCCAACCTCCACTCAAAGCAGGGCTAGCTTTGAAGTCCAGTCCAAACTCAAATTCAGATTAGGTTACTTGGAGCCTTGGCCATGCAGGTTTTGAGTAGCTCTAAAGCTGGTGATTCCAGCTCTGGATTAGTCGTTCCAGAAAACACAACACCTGTTGTTAATTAATGGGTGTCCTGGTTTGAAGTAAAACAGGACCAATTTTTTTCAGTAACTTTGCTTCTTAGCTGGGCCTCTTCTAACTACTGAAATTAACAGCATATTGTGCAGACAATGTTCACTCTCTCAGAGTGATAAAACCAATGTTTATAGCTGATACCCAGGCATGGGATGCGGAGAGGCTCTTGCTTATACTTATCGCTATAACAGCCAAGGCCAACCAACTTTGTTACTTGCCCCGTTAGAGGGTCGGAAGCTGAAAAGCACAGTGGGGTCCCACCTGCGGAGAGGAGCGGACAGGACAGGTGACCCAAACCTGACCAACAGGGTATTCCATCCCATCTGCATCATGCTCAGCATAAAAACTGAGGGTCAGATCTCTCTTTCTCTCTCTTTTTTGCGCTCTCTCTTTTTTTTTTTTTTTTTTTTTTTTTTTTCTTTTTCTCTTTTTCACTCTCTTCACTTCAGTCCNTTTATTATTAATATCTCATTAAAGTAGTTTAGTTTCTTCTAAACTCTTAAGTCTCTTTTTTCCCTCCTCTGCCTCTCTTTTTGAAGAGGGGTAGAGGGGAGCATCTGTCGGTCCCATCTGGGGTCCCCCATGTCCCCAGTGGCTGATTTGGCCTAAACCACGACATGGGAGAAGTGTTAATATAGATTTAAATTCTCTTTTCCTCTGAGTCCTCTCTTCAGGCAGAATTCAGAAGTATTTCTTCTAACTCTGTCCTTCAGATACAATGAAGTTATAGAAGACTGTCAACTGAATGCAACCACCAAAATCTGCTTGGGGTAATTCACTGTCATACAGGATTTAAGGGGGAATTGCCTCCATCTTGATGGAGGACACAATAGAGCAATGCAGAATCACAGAATCTCCTAGATTGGAAAAGACCTGTAAGATCATCTAGTCCAATCATTAACCTAACACTGACAAGCCCACCACTAAACCATGTCCCTGAGCACTATATCTACATGACCCTTAAATACCTCCAGGGATGGGGACTCCACCACTGCCCTGGGAAACGTGCTCCAATGCCTGATAACCCTTTCAGTAAAGACATTCTTCCTAATATCCAATCTAAACTCCCCTTGGCGCAACTCGAAGCCATTTCCTCTTGTTCTATCACCTGTTACTTGACAGAACAGGTCGACTCCCACCCCTCTGCAACCTCCTTTCAGACAGTTGTAGAGAGCGATAAGGTCTCCCCTGAGCCTCCTTTTCTCCAGGCTAAACAACCCCGGTTCCCTCAGCTGCTCCTTCGTGTGGCCTAGTTACTTTAAGGGGGAACTGTGCCCTGAAAATCCCTGCACTTTCCTGTGAACTTCTCTGATTCAGCACCACACTTAAATAACTGAACCCCTGGTCACCTATTACAGCCCAGTTGCAGTCGTGTTTCAACATGCTCCAGACCATGCAGGAAGAGGTGATTGCCATGCTCATAGCACTCCATGCCTGTGTCCTCTACTGATGTTGAAAAGCTTTTTCCAGGTAAGATGTTCAGTCTTTAGTCTAGAAGCAGTTTCTTTTACAGAATTTATCAGAGATTTAATTTAGGCAAAGAGCATTGACTACCTCCTTGATCTTCTGTGCCTATCTGCAGAATAGATATGGATTTTGTGTCTCAGTCAGATTGCCAATAGTTAACTCTCTTTCCATATATTTCACTGCATTGCTCTAAAGTCCTTCTGTGCTATTTATTTCCTGTGTTGTCTGAATGGTTTCTACCTCCTTATGAATCATACCTCTTAATTGAAATTACTGAGCCAGCATTTATCTTCCCTTATAATTTTTAAGTAACACTTCAAAGAAGGTGGTTACCTTTAAAAGTGTCCAAAAACATGTATGTATACATGTCTGTAAGCTGCAATCCAAATAATTTGTCTGCTGTTCTGTGATTCTGTGATTCTGTGTCACTGGGTGTTCATGAAATTAGAGCTTAGCAGCAGTGTTGTCTCTTAGCTAATCAAAGGAGATCCAGCAAACCTTTCCTATGGCTGTTATACAGACCCCTGCTTTGTTCTTTACTGCCTGTCCTTTTCTAAGCACTGCTTATGTTTGTAATTCCAAATGCTATTGATTTTTAACTGATATCTAAAAAAGGTATAAAGCGCAGCACCTCTTTGGTTGTGTCTTCAGCTCTTATCTGGTTATACTGTACGAGTCATATTGATTTGAAGAGAAAGTAGCTAACAGGAGCACTTGTTTTTAGATCAAGAGAAGTATTTATCTTGAACTTCTACTCCCTTTCAGGGAAAGAAAATTTGTGATCTGAAAACTAGTATAGTTATTTATTTTCCACAGCAGTCTTGGTGAAAACACAGAGTCAAACTGTGCTCTGTGAGAAGATGGGCAGCAATAGTTCATACTCCAATCATCTCCAATAATTTACCCTTCCAATAATTTACACTTAAGAGTACTCTTGTGGAACAGGGCAAGGGCTGATAGTTACACAGAGTATATTCTTAATGGACAAAACCTACTATGCTCATAACAAATATAATACTTTATTATCTGCAAACTTCCCATGGTCCTTCAGAGAGTTTGTAATGTGCTGAGAAGAGATAAAATAACAATTAGAGAGAAATAAATGAGATTGAGACCTTTATCAACTGGAATAGCTGTTTAGATATTTTTCTCTTAACAGACTGTGATACAGATGAACAAAGGTATATTTTTTTCTGCAATAATAAGCACAGCTGCTGATATGAGATGGTGGAGGGAAGTACTTCATAGTAGCAGTGCTACCTCCTTGTAGGGAATCATGGAGGCAAAGCGCAAAAGAGTGACACAGGTGCAGTTAGCATTGATATCCAAAGTAGAGCAGTACAGAACTACCCGCAAGTACAGAAAAGTCATTTACGGCATATCTGACTACAGTTGTACTAAGTAGAATTCAAAAAGCCTTTAACAGGCAAGAGTCTCCAAAAGGTTGATGCAAATAAGGAAAGAGTTCAAGGGGACAGGCTAGATTGCATTACTGATCCCTGTTTTGCAAGAAATACTCCACTGCACATTGTAAAGAAGGCTGTTTTCTGCCACTGGTTTTAATGTAAACCTCTTACCAAATTAAGGCAGCATTGATTCCAGAGCCGAAAGTGCAATCTGCTGTTGGGAAAAGGCTTCAGTACTGATGGTACAACTGACCCCTTAGAGCTTTGGGCCCCAGGCACAAAGTGTTGAGTGCTTCCAGCTTACCACCGCCTAATGCAGGCATCCAGTAGCCCCCACAGCCCTGGCTGGAGTCAAGGCTGAGTGCACCGACCAGCCCATGGGGGACACCCAGGAAGGAGCAGGAGGAGCAGCACCACGTAAGTCCCAGCTCAATGCACAGCAATCACAAAACTTATTAACAAAGGAGACGCCAAGGCCATTGAGGAAGCACTGTACCATTTCTGATGAATGTTATGTTCCCTCTAGAATGATGTGGGCATGAAAAGGGAAGGCAGAAGGCTTTGCACAGATCTGTAAGCGCTGGGAATGTTCCAGTTGTTTGGACAGAATCTCTAAACACATTTGCTTTTGAACATTCAGATTTCTTTAAAAGTGCTTTGAATGTGTTAATTCTTACACAAATACTTATATACGAATAAAGTAACTAACTAAAATTATTTGTAAATCTCTTTTTCGTAGTTTCCTTGGCTGTATCATATCCATATTACTGTTCGTAATTTTTATCTGCAATGCCAGTTGCTTTGGCTGTTTCTGTGTCAAATCATTTGTCTTTCTCTTTCTACCACACAGAATACAAGAGCATTTTTGAAACTGCTGTACCATTTATTCCTTGATGGGCTATAATAGTCCTAATCAATATTGTGTTGGAGTCCATTTGGCCCACAGCATTGTCATTTTTTCAGCAAATGGGAGTAATTTGCTGTCTCATACAAAAATAAAAAAGAGATTTATACATTTTATTCTTGCAATTAAGTCTACTTGTTCTTTGTGCAGAGAGAAAGTAATAAAAGGCAGTATTTTTTTTTTCTAAAAGAAATCAGCAACAAGTCGTCTGTAAAAATGTGGGATGGGAAAGGAGAAGCTGAAGAACCTCCTGCATGGTGGACACCTTCAGGAAATTTGTCACTGACCACCTTCCATAAGAATAGGGTTAGTTCTCTCAGCTGGAATCCGTGTGAGAGAGTGTTTTCTACAGCTTTCATTTTATATGTTTGGAGCATCACTCTGGGCTCAACATAAGTTTATCTGGACCTCAGCTTTAATATCAATTGATGTGTTATAAGCACACCAACTGGAAGGCATGAAGGCATTTCCTATACCTTTTTCTCACGGTGTTCCCATTTCTTATCTTATTTCATACAAAATGCAAACAACACAAAATTTTTATTTTCAAAAATAAAAAAATATAAAGGCCAAAATAAGCTTGTTTCCTAGATCCTTCCCTTCTTCTCCCAGACATAAGGGTCCCATTCACAGTGTACCTCTGAACCAACTAGCAGACAGAGAACACGACGTTCAGAAAGCCAGGCTTTGCAGAAAGTTTCTGAACACCTCCTTTATTCGAAGATAAAAACAGAAGGGAGGACATCTAAGACTAAAGTCTCCAGCTCTATGTTCTTTTTCCCATTTCCACTTCTGTACCACTCTGAAGTATTCCTTCAGATTGAGAGATCTGCCAAGGTGCAGAGTCATAACTTCTGCAGACTCACAGACTCCCATCCATTCTGAGCTTGTTAATTTTGCAGTTATGCTGAAATACCGTCCGGTACAAAACATGTCTATATTTCCCTCTTTTCTACTTCAATCAAAGTTATCTGTGTGGTTCTGCCTTTTTTCTCATTTAGGGATTTTTCCACTACCTGCACTCTCCTGTCTTTGCAGAAAGCCTTCATTAAACGTGTCCCAGCTCAGTCAGCCACCGTTACAAACTTGTGTGTACACAGCAGATTAACTATGACCCATCTTCCCTAGCGTAGTAGAAACATTCAAAATTTCACTACCAGGACCCTGTATTCTGCCTCCTCACAGAGGCAAGCAATATTATACTATTAACTTCCTAACATCAACTAGCTATTCTCAGAGTTCTCAGCCATCACAATGCCACCCAGCATTTAATTATCTCTGCTTTCCATTATGTTTTAGTTCCAGATCTGACACAGATCTTTATTCCATCTCAGAAGGTTGTTCATTTCCCCTTTCCTTTCTCTGTCTTTCACCACTTTGGTGTGTCATGCAACCTTCATCAAAATAAATCTCCACAGAAAACAAAGACCTTTAAAAAACAACTTTAACTTCTGTTGCAAAATCTGCAGCCTAACCGCATGATAAACTAAATCTTTATGGAGTAGAATACTAAAAATGAGTTCTTAATTTTCTGTCTCTCCCTCCTTCTTTAATTTTCAGAGAGATTTTTAGTGATTTTATAACAGTGTCTCAAAGGACATAAAATTCAACATTCTTTCGTTATGTGTCTTTTAACCTCATGTACATATTAGATTTTTCTCACTTCCCCTCTGCAAAAACAAATTCTGCTAAAAGAATTATTTCTGCCTTTACTTTACAAAGTTCTGATGACTTCAGTGTGCAGGACTGCAGCCATACTCTGACTTGATTAGTTTTCATGGATTGTTTTAAAGCTTGTTCTCAGGTAGGAATGCAGTACTTCAGTGTACACTTATCGAAATGAAAGGAAAATTAATACTTCATGTCTGTAGAAAGGACTCTTCATGAGCTGAGATGGATGCTCTTTTGGCTATGGTTGTAAGTGAAATCTTTTTATATTAGAATTTGGGATTGCATTTATTTTTTTTTGCTAGCAACTATATTGTGTCCCTTTAAGGAGAAACAACTTGGGTTAGGTCAGCTTCTCTGGAAAGAGGATAAAATTGTTGGAGAAAATGCTTGGAGAAGATGACCAGAGAGCATACTGAGGGAGGCAGCAGAAACACAGCATGCCATGGGAGCTTGCAGTTCATACCAAAAGGGAACATTTTGAGAGCAGCAGGGAGCTAACAACCAGGGCAGCGAAGTGAAAAAAGAGACCATCATAGGGACCAGATGGGATGAGATAAGATTTGCTGCAACTCATGAAGTCACTGACCGGACTGAAACTAAACCTGGAAATGAGGACACTATGAACCCAGGGAGAGCTGAAGCTTGTAGATGCTTTTTCCCTAGTATTTTTTTACTTTAGTTCCACTTTTTGAGTGATGGATTTGATCCAACAGTTACTCTGTGCTCTTTACCCTCAAACCCACATTTTGGTCTCTCTGCGCTGTGCCGCCTCATAAGCAGGTAGAACACCCTGAAATGATGGTTCATCAGACATAAAGAAGATTCTATTTGTCATAAAGTCAACCACAAGCTACATATTTGTGAGCTGTGTAAACACATAATCTGATCTGGAAATCAGTGTTTAGCAGCAGAATGTTCCCTTAAATTTAGTTTACTTGGGAAAAGCTGGTGAATCTTGGGGCCAGATAAGATCTGATTCTGTGCACAATGACCTTTTATTGATAGGACTTTTGGCCTAAAAGTAGCCCGGTATCTTGAAAGGCTTGTATGTGTTGTGACACCTGTAACTGGCATCCTTTTTCTACTTTCAAAAGTTCCCGCTTCACACTGGTAAAAGGAGCCAATTTCACAAATCTTTTGAAACCAGACTTGCCATTAAAGTCAAGGAGAACTGGGTAAGCAGAACTCTTGGCACATATTTAATAGTTCTAAGATCAGAAAAACTTGGCCTTTACAAATCTCATTTCAGACGGGTTCTTCTTTTTCCTTCCTGCTTCTGCAAATAGCTACTGTCAATCAGTCAGATGCACACCTAAATGTGCAGCTAAGCCACGGAATATATATCTGTCAAAAGAGAGACTGAATATTGTGATTCTGTCTATTTGTGTTTAAATACTAATATTGATGTAGCAGTCTTTCTCCAAATTTTATCTAAGATGAAGTTTTAACCATTTCTTGTCTTTTTGGTCAGGCAATGCTATATTATCCCATTGAATAGAAAGAGAATAAAACAAGACTGTACTAAAAGAGATGGGTGTCACATGTTTGAAAAGTTCTTGGAAATTGATTTAGGTTTTTTGAGGGGTATTTCATGGGCCATAAAGGTTATTGCTTCTGACTGGAAGAAGGAAAGTGAGGGTTAGTGAAGGAAAGAATAGGAAAAAGTATGAAAACAGAGTAGAAGTCATAGTAATGTCGAGTAAGGGAGTTGTTTCATTGTCATAGATGTGAGAGAGTTTCCAAGCAGAGCTTCATCTAATTTATTTTGAGAGGAACCCATAGCAAAATCCCTAGATGTTTTTGTACCCAGTCATTTCCTGAAAGAAGGATTTTAATACTTAGTACATATTTTCAAGAAAGGCTATCATTTACCCATAACAGTTGTACTTGCAGGCTGTCTTTATGCCAAAACATTGTCTGTACAATCTTTAGAGGAACAAGAAAATATCATTCAGAGTTGAATCGCAGAAAATTATTTTTCCATTAACTGATAATGTTGAACTGTCAGTTTTGAGGGCTAAAGGGTAAAACTAGAAATGAAAACAAGTGCCTCATGCTATAGCAAAAAGCAGATGGAGGGAAAGTGCCACTCTTCATTTGTTAAAAATCACCCATTTCTAACCATGTTGGATTTGGAAACATCAAGGATGTCAGTAGCCCGAGTTTAAACACTTCTGTCCTTAACCGTCAGGCCATTTTGTTCTTGATGGAGTCAGAAAGGAGAAAAGGAATGGTGGCAAGGGCTAATAAAAGGTATGAAAAGGTTTTGAGGCTTCTCAGAGGTTTTAAGTGTTCAAAATAATCCTGCCAGAAGTGGATTAGTGTGCAGAGAGATGGCCAACAGTTAATGCATTCTAAAATTTTGCTGAGCCTTCAGCTCTGCTTGGACAGCATGCATCACAGCAAGCATGCGTCTCTGTTATAGCTTCCCATTACACCTGCAGTTAAGATTATCTGCCTGTTTCTAATTCAAAAAGCCTCTTGGTTGTTTAAAATGGTATCAGAGTTTTAACTTTTAGTGATGAAGTATCCCTCATTTGGTGCCTTATTTTTTCTAAGTTTGTATGAAAATATGTCAGTCATATTAGATGACTAATAGCATAATATTTTGCCGCTACCATGCATCACAATAATTTGTTTTATGGCATTCTACTTTGTCAGTTAAAGAAAGCATTTGAAATTAATCACAGGTAAGGACTTAAGTTCACTTATTTATATTCAACCTGAGGGAAATCAATTTCAAATTGAAAACATTTAGAGTATGAAGAAATGTTAATATGCTTTGATAATTTCTTTTGGTGATATCTCTCAGTGTTAAGTTGGAGCTCTCCATGTGCAAACAAAACAATGAGCAAAATTTCACAGTGTGAATGCTACGGCTATACATGGAGTAATACAGTGAAGAATTATTGTGCTTCACTTCACATTACAGTTTTGTGACAATTAGAAATTCTGTCCTGTCATTTCGGTATTTACCCATATTTTTCCTCTCTGTGTTACTGTCTTAACCAAATCTTGTGACTACTGTTTCCTGCCATTAGTAACTAACTACTGACAAAGATCAGTCTGAAAGTGTCAAACGTAATACAGAGCTATTGCAAAACAGAAAATTAGCTATCAACACTTTCTCTAAGACCCTTCTTTGGAATTTATCAAAGCTATTCTTGTCCATCGGACACACTCATAGGGAAAAAAAGCTTCTGTCTTCAATTATATATTCTACATGCACAATGGAGTTGGGCATCAAAAAGAAAAACTTCTGAAAACATATTTAAAATCAAAGGTAGCTTTCAAACACAACCATTGCTGTAGTTAAATTCCACACATGGTTCCTTTTGTCTTGACAGCATAGGAAAGCTAAGAAATTACACTACGTTCCGCCAAACTGTTAAACTGCAATTTGCCAGGTATTACATTTTATAATACCCAATTCGATCTGTATTATATCATTGTCAGGAGAGAAGACCTTTAAAGCACAGACCTCCAAGCAACCAAGTCTTCTGGACCAAAGGGGAAAGAGAAATAAGTAGAAAGGGAACACAGTTTGATATCTGGAATATTGACTGGGGATGAAAAAGGTGGATAACTTGACACATTCACTGTGTTCCACTTGACTTCCAGCTGCCTGTGTTTTACGCTACAAAAAAGGAACAAAACAAGATTTTGAGATTGTGAATATATCTGAAGTATTTCAAATGAGTCAGAGAGAAAAAGAAACACAAGTTGAAAAAGTTACCGGAAATGAGATGCATTTAGGGAGCTTTGTTTTTCATGGGGAAGAGTGACAAGCTTTAGGGAAGGGAGAAAGTTTGCTAATAAAAGTCTTGGTTTTTGAGGTGATCTACAGGATTAATTAATATCTGCTGATCACATAGTCACAGAATCACTGAAGAGTTGAGGTTGGAAGGGACCTCTGGAGGTCACCTGGTCTAACCCCTCTGCTCTAGCAGGGCCACCCGGAGCTGATTGCCCACAACCATGTCCAGACGGCTTTTGTACATCTCTAAGGAGGGAGAATCCACAACCTCTCTGGGCAACCTGTGTTAGGGCTCAGTCACTCCCCCAGTAAAAAAGTGTTTCCTGATGTTCAGAGGGAACCTCCCGTGTTTCAGTTTGTGCCCGTTACCTCCAGTCCTGTCACTGAGCACCACTGAAAACCTGGCTCCCTCTTCTTTGCACTCTTCCTTCATGTATTTATATATATTTATAAGCACCCTCTCTTGATGTCAGATAACACTCACTGTGTCGCTTGTCCTATTTTTCTACACAGCAAATAGCAAGGAAATTAAACCCCATTCTACATTAATTTAAGATGGCCAAGCAAAGCGTTTTCAGGGAAGGATCCATGGAGCTGACAGCAGGATTTGGAGTAACTATTGTAAAAAGTTCAATGCAAATACAAAAGCAAAATGTGGAAAGTTGAGTGGCAAAGGGTGGATATTTGGAAAGAATGGTAGTTAGCAGTGATTCATGATAAATAATTAGCAGCAGTCAGATAACAATCAGAAAATGGGAGGAACAGAGAATAATCGTTAAAAACAAAGTAGGAGCTAATTGCTGGTATCTAATAATGTCAACCAATTGCTTAGAAAAGACAAGCAGTTGAAATGAAATAGCAATTGCCTAATTGCAATGGATATAAAGAGATGGTCTTTGGTAGCAAAGCAAAGCAGATGGAAAATGAGAGTAATAATGGTAAGCTGATAAAGCCTGCTTGTATTAAACTGGATCAGGTAAAACAGCATAGCAGGGAGATGGATGACTATGTAAGCTAACTAAACAGGATGATTAAGGTAGATATCTGAATAGATGTGGATGGAAAAGTCACCAAAGCTGTGCTTTTAAAAATAATTTTTCTGCACTGCCTAAAATTCTTCCAGTGGAGATGTTGATCTACAATAAATTTAAGTCTATAAATATTTACTATTCCTTTGTTGTAGATACCAGAAGACTACAGATCAGATTGAAAAGTACTGCTCTCTGAGGAAGGACTGGAAAACAAAAATTGCAGTCCTAAAATCCTTAGTCTTAGCTGTAAATGAAAATATCTGCAGTGCTCGAGAACAACCATCACAGTGACAGCAGTGCTGACATAACGAAAGAAAAAGCAGTTCCTGGTGCTGAAGAAATAAATGTGGAACGAATTAAAGCAATATGAGACAAAAATTCTGCGGAAGATGGGCATCCAAGTAATCCTATTGTCATAAAGCCTATTGTCATAGTAACAGTTTTTACAATTCTCCGCCTTTGTTCAAATAACCCATTTGGACATGAGCCATGGGGAACGTTAGCCTGTTTCAATGATGTGTCTGATTCTCACCCATTTTCTGTCTACAGGCGACAGTGGAAGCAAACCTGTCAGCTCCAAGAATTCGTTGATTTCCACTGTGGGCTGGGTCTAAACATGAGGATAGAGAAAGAGCCATTTGAACAAATAGAGTAATTCTATCTGGTGGATTCTCAAACTCTTACTTTAAGCTGCCATATTTCCTTCTTTACACTTCCTGTGTTGCAACCTTTCATAAAATACATTGGGCTTTCTTTTCAATATTTATCTTATGGGTCGCTCACTGAAATTAATGAAGAAGAAACAGAATGGCAATATAAAAACACTGAGAAAATGTTACTTCGACTAGGTGATATTTGCCACTTAATGAAATTAAAATTAGGTATCTGGTGTTGGTTTGCCTGGGGGAAGAGATAATCTATAGATTTTAGCTCCATGCTAACCCTTGTTTGCATGTAGTAGAGTCCAATTGCATACCTGCATTGTGTGCCAGTGTCACAGCTGTAATAGTCTGTAAATAAGATCATGTCATAAGAATTTTTCCCTGACAGCGCTGCATTTAGAGTTAGGGTGTAATATTCTTACCTTTCCGCACTCCTATTCACTTCAATGATGTATACATGTAAATGTGGGCTTGTTCAACTGGCTCGATAAAATACTTCTAGTCTTAAGCTCTTTATATTATAAAAATACAATATTTATTTTCTAAACTAAAGCAGGTAACCAAAGCACGTCATGCCAGCTTGTTTAAATTTTCTTACTGCATTTGGGAACCTTTTTCTGCATAATATGATACTTGACACTTAAAACAAGTAAGGATTACTCTGTAAAATTTTTGAAGATTTAAGTGTTGACTAAATGCTACAAAGACAGACTGTTCATATCCTTCTGGTTCATGGAGGCTATGTTCTGAAAGAAGCAACATTTGGACCTTTGCAGGTGATTCCATCTACTGTAAAGAAATACAAGTAGTTATGTATCTATATATCGAAGTGGTAGCAATATTAAAAAGTGTGCCCATAATTCTGAGGTAAGTTGTTGTCACCAGCTTTATCAGTCTGGTGGGAGCAATGGAACTTACCTGTGGAGGAAACAGACTTCAGACAGGGACTGACTGAGGACTGAAGAGTGTAAACCAGAGACTTTTACAGACTTTATAAACTGATATCAGGGAAAAAGAGGTTTTTTTAACAGTTCCTTCTCCTACAGAAGTTCCGAATAGTTTGTGTGTGTCTAATTAAATAACATGAGAAGAAAAATATTCCACTGCACTCATTCTTCCCTATGGGAGAGAGGTTGAAAAAACAAACATATGGCGCACGTTAATTACATTCCTTCAGACTTTATTTAGGAAGCGCTTTAATGAGATGAATACGACACAAAAACTTATGGAAGAGAATATATTTAATAGAAGTATTAATATGCAGACACCATAATTTATGCTTCTAATATTTTTAAAAATCCTTATAAACTAGGAGACCCACTGCTATAAAAAAAAGTCATTTCAGACCAAGATGATGAGCTGAAGAGACTAAAATATGAAACAATTCTTGAGAGAAAACATGTTTTTCCATTCATTCTTAACATATTCAAAGTCTCTGTAATGATCCCTTAGCCTTCCTTCCCACAAAGTTCTTTGTATGCTATCAAAACAATCAAAATACGGAATGAAAAGAAAGTATTTTGAAACACTGGTTTGAAAGCATACAGTAGATCATCATTTCTGTCAAGCTTAGAAAGGGTTTCAAGGATACTGTCTTGAGTGGGTCTAAAAAAGGCTATCATGCCCAGATGATGTTTGATATTTGGGATTCAGAGTTCAGCAGTTTTCTCTGCCTGGGAAAAGGTGATATTATGCCACTCCAGCCTCCTGAACTCCTAAACTGGTGCCCAATAAAACAATCAGTATAGGCTGGACTAACTCCAGGGCTGCCAGAAGCTGCAATTATTTTTAATAGTATACTACTGTAGTGCCAAATCCCCTCTATTATAGGTATGCATTACAGACACTGCAACTTAATCAATATTTCATTCCACATGTTTGATTATTGTGATTTTAAAAGTCCCCTTACAGTACTTTAAAAAGTGCACTATTTAAAAAAGACTAAGCTAACAAACAGATTTAAATGATAATTGTGTAAGTATCATCATGCTGCCATGAATCTCTTTTAACTACCTGCTCCAATTTTCTGCATGTGGCTCCCATGAGCGGAAGAAGGATTTCTGGCAGAATTCGAATTTATGCATAGAGAGAATTCTTCTTCCGTACTTCTAATCTGTAACTGGGTCAGCTTCTCAAGAAAAAAAAATAAAACAAAACCCAAACCCAAACAGTAGGAAGCCAACAGGAAGTCGCTGAAAGCTAAAAACAGTGGAATGATTTTGAAATATGAGCAAGACAATTCTGGAAAAAAACCATTGTGTGACAAAGGACCTAACTTTCTTCTACCAACTTGTTTAAAAGCATATTCTCTACATGTGTTTTAATAACTGGCAAACCAGTGAGCAAAGCATGAGGAACTCTCAGAAGTACTTTTGAGTGCAGCAGCCAGCTTCTAAAGCTTAGGCTTTATTAACAAATGGTTACACAAATGCAATAGAAGTTAAAGGACATTTCAGACCTTGCTTAAATTAAGTCAAGAGAGGGACAGACTTGGAGCACATAGAAGTATTTATCTGACAATTGTTCAGTTTTCTGTTTCTGGCATATAAAAATATATGCTGAAAGGATACATTTCATAGTGAACCCATAACGTCCTCTGAAAAATAAGATATATTCAGTCCAGTGCACTCTAATTGTTAAATGTTTTCCACCCCAAAGCCAGGACACACAGTATATGTAAGACAGTAGCATGAACCTGACAGAAAAACAAATTCACAGGTTTGTTGTTGGCACCAAGGGGAGAAAAAGAACACAAATAACTTCTGCTTTAATGAAAAGAAGCTTTGAAAGTCCAGGATCTGCTGGGTTTTCTCAGGTGTTCTTTTAAAATTGTCCAATGCTAACTGTGTCAGTGTCAGGATCCTCTTCCTCCTGGGGTTAGGCTGCCTGGGCCAACGTGGACAACCTAGCTGCCTGGCCTTGGGAATCCTCAGCAGAGCCCTGTCCCTCGTTCACAAGCTCAGACTCTTGCCTTGGTCTCTGCCTGAGAAATGCTGCAGCCATGTCTGTGTGTTGCCATGTCCTTCACTGAGCCAGACTTGACAGTGGCTTGTGGATTGGTCTTCCTAGTCCGACTACAGGCCTGCCTTGTCACAGTGGACTTGCCCGCTGACCACAAAACTTTGTCTGAGCCAGGCTACCATCACCAGGCCTGCCCTGCTCACCTTACTGTGGTGTGGTGGGACTCCGTCCACCACCACTGCCTCTACCTGCCTTGCTGCCACACTTGGCTCCTGGCTGCCCTTTCTGTACAAAGTGGCCCACCCTTGCCACTCCCCGACACAACTCTGGTTTCTTCACTGTCATCGTGGCTTTGATCCATAACACTTCCTTCACAGGCTCTTGCCCAAGGATATAACCACTGCTCTGAATATTGGATGTGAGGTATGACTTAGCAGGCAGGAGGCTCTGGGAAAACTGTAGGGCATTGCATAGTCTAAGGGACTGAATCCAGGGGCCTAAACAAAGCAATTTGTTATTCTCATCAACCTACTAAACACATTAAAATATCCAATGGAAAATAAAGGTTCAGAAGGGCATGGGCATTGTGAACTGGGTAGAACTTCAATCTGATATTTGTGTGTCTGTATCCTGGTGAGTGCACCAACAGAACCAATGTGCTCAGATAAAAATCTTGGTAGTCAACGGGTATTGC
The DNA here is from genome assembly GCA_013398815.1 of Ibidorhyncha struthersii. Classification (NCBI taxonomy): domain Eukaryota; kingdom Metazoa; phylum Chordata; class Aves; order Charadriiformes; family Charadriidae; genus Ibidorhyncha; species Ibidorhyncha struthersii. Next base: position 955,734 of record VZSZ01002521.1, on the reverse strand, counting down.
TAACGGTAGGGGAATGTCTTTGGTCTATTTCACTCTTAGGAGGAAGCCTCCCTTTCTTTTCTGTAAAATATAAGGCATGTCAGTGGGAAGTCCCCTTTGATGCAGTCATCCAGTGGAGCTGGAGAGAGTAAAATTCATTTTCTTTCTTTGGGCAGTGACCTAAGGCTGAGTCACAGACTTTACGAGCAACAAACCCTAAGCCCAAGGTATGGACAAGGTTAGGTCAGTGTTCCTCTGTTTGTTTGAGGTGACTCAATTCAGATTTAGGGAGACAAAGTCAGCACCAAAGTCAGCAGAAAAATGATTGAACTAGAACATAATTTGATATTCTCACAAGGGAGGGTGAAATCCATAGTCCCACCCCTACTGTAAGAACTGTGAATACATTGGGCCATATTGTTGCTACAGTGGAAACTGTAAGTAGGGCTGATAATGTTCAGGGCTCATTTTCTCAGTGGAGAAACATGGACATTGATGTCAAAAGCTGGGGTGCTTAAGAAATTTAAATGCCTCAAGAGCTAGATGGGACTAGCTACAGAAGGCTCCAAAGTTTTACACTCTGAGCATTTAAGTTGTGGTTAGATATCATCTTAGGCATCTGAATCCCAGTCTGGATCTGACCTTAGTACCACCAGGCCAATCACTGTAGGCAGTGTTACATGGAAGACATGCTGAGGTATGGTTCCAGTCATGCAGGAACTGTGGACTGAAGTCCTGGCCTGTCACAGACGCAAGACATTGCTAATCAGCTGATTTACAATAGCTCACAGCTCTGAAAAACAGATTGGTTGCAATAAGCAGAGACAAATTTGCCTCCCTGCTGGCTCTCCTGTGAGACCTAACTCCAACTGAAAAGGTTCCATCTCAGTGAGACCTATGATCCAGGAGTCCTTGTCTGTAAAAGAAGTAAAGCACTGTTTGGCTGGTCTCTTGCTGTCATAAAAAGCCCAGACTTTCAAGCCTCCCAACTCCAGGGAATTTACAGGAACTCTCCTGAAGGCTTTCTAAATGGAACTGGTATTCTGATGGGGCCAGACACACTAAATAATTGTGTTGCAGGGACTAAAAAGTCTAAGAAACTGAAATACACAATCCTTTTTCGCCCCTGGGAAGTTTATTTTCTGTTTCTCTGAGGTTTCATCGTCAGTTTCCAGCTCTCCACATCCTCTCCTTGAACTGCAGACTCCCAGCTTCTTATTCGCTATTTCCACCTGTAAGCTTCTCTCCCTTCAAAATGCTTTTTCATGCCTTGGGAAATAACCATCTCCTCCTACCTCTAGAAGGGTCCAGCTCATTCAGTCACTCAAAGAAATGCAACCCAGAGCCTGAGAGAAAACATCACTAAGAGATGCTCTCCTTTGTGTCAGCCAGTCAGGATAGTAAGTAGTAAAGAAGGTATGGAACAATGGGTGTAGAAGGAAAGAATGTGTGAAATCTATCTGAGGAGCCAGATACCATCATCCTAGAATTCTATGAATTCTAGAATTCTCAGAATGAAGTTTTCTCACAAAATTGGGGTTGGTACCATATCCCTGGGCAACTGAAAATGAAGTACTTAAATATAGGAAGCCAAGAAAAAAATTACTAAGAGAAATATAGGATCATTAGTGTAATCTCAACAGGATGAAAAAGGGTAAGAATAAATTTAAAAAAAAAGTATAACTGAAGCAATGAAGGTAAAGAGAAAATGGAAATAATGCAAAGGACTTTTTGCCAAAGGTACCCTATGCTAGATAATCTTATCTTACAATAACTACAAGACAAGCTTCTTATCTTACAATAACTGATTTTCTAGACTAAGAAAACCAGATTTAAGTCAAATGACAAAACTGGAATGAAACAAATATATAACTGGCCATTATTAAATTTAACTTGGAAACCGAATCAAGTTTCCTTCTGCTAAATTTCCTAACCATTAAAGTACACGACTGGAATTTTTATTTAGGACTCTAAACTTGTTCCTTTTTTTTTTCCTGTAGTCGTTCTTAAATATTTCTTAAATAATTATTTCAATGAGAAAACCTACTTGAGCAATCATAATGTGAACATCAAGTAGAATTTCAGAAGCTCCTTTGTCACTTAAAAAAAATAATTGGGCAACTTAAACCTGTTTTGGTAACTTAATGTTATAGCTTATATTTTCTGAGAACTTTGAACACCCTCAATAAGTAAGAAACCTGATGAGCAAGTGGAATCATTAGATTATTAACTGAAAATATCATTTGGCAGAAATATACCTCAGTTTGTCAAAAGACATAAAATAAATATTTATTTCTATAAACTAAGGTAAATTTGTTTCTGTCCTGGTTTGAGTGACACAGGACTAATTTACCTTCTAATGCTTGGGGAAACTGAACTTTTAGAAGACTCTAGTGTCTGAATTTGTGAAAATATTTACTTTATAGCTAGCTATGGTGTGTGGGTTTCAAGGTCTCAGTGTTTTCAAGCTCGTCAGGTGCAGGGATGAGGAGGAGTGAGACCCAGGCACTTGACCCAAGCTGGCCAACAGCATTATTTCATACCATGAACATCACATTCAGTATAAATCAGAAAGTTTTCTGAGGAGGCTTTCTCTCCCTTGATGGCTGCAATACAGAGAACTTCTTGCCCCAGTGCTGGACCCCTGAGGCCTTCTTTTCCTCCCGAAGCCATAGCGCTCGCAGTGTCCGACATTTGCTGTCCACTGCTGGGAGTGCACAATTTCCTACTGATAGAATTGGCTGAATGTAATCCTTGTGTATTTTATATTGGTATCAGGATCAATATTGGTTCTTTAGTCTTATTAATGTTAATCCTCTTGTCTTATTTTATCAAATCTGCTTATATTTCAACCCTCGGGTTTCCTTTTTTTTTCCTGTTCCCCTTCCCGGGTGGGGAGGGGTCATCAGGTGATAGAATAATTGTCTAATGACAATAAGTTTTTGTGGGTTTCTTAAACCATAACAGTTTCTATACATTCTTGTAGTCTCCATAGTGAGTAATTAAGCTATGCAGATGGAATTTTACGGCTAAGTTAAATTATACAGACCATGAGCTACCTCAGTGTTTTTTGAGGAATCGGGAGAGAGAGGGAAGAGGGAAAAGTGTTTTTATGGTGTCCCTTGGAAATTATTGCTTCTTTAATTTCTAACTTCACCCTTAAAATTATAGGGATCCATCAGTTACAGTTATTGCAGGGGTTCTAGATACTTTCAGATTAAGAAATCCCAAAGAGGAAAACACAAAACGATCAGCCAGGTGGTTAAACAAACAAGCAAGCAGAAAATACATGTTGGGAAAAAAAATTCTCTAGGTACATAAAACCCCACTAAAAAAAGAGGTTATTATCTGAATTAAGTTGTTAAGTCACTTTTTATTAATTGCTTTTACCTTCTTCAGCAAGTACTAATATGTCAAAGAAAAATATTACAAAACCACCTTGCAATTAATTAAAAGATATGAACACCTGTTTGTTATATTGCAGGTAAAAATCAGGCTCATCATTGTAGTGATGCTGAAAATAAGGAATATTAAAATGCCAGTTTTGCAAGATTACAGAACTACAGCATTATTTATGTGGAAGACACAACATGAATTTACAGAGCAAACAGTTTATAAGCAGTCACAAGATGCATTTCTTCCTTGCTTTGAATTGTAGATTATATCACATTCAAGCACTTACTAAGTACCTGAGCTCCAGTCTGCATGCCCACCAAACAAACATACAGGCTGAGTTGAAATCACCTGAGGAAGAAGAAATACCCCCACTGACATCAATAGGCTTTGGGTCATGTCCAGACGCAACATTTCTTGTAAAAGCAACATAAATGTATAAACATATTTTTCTGTTCACTATCAATAAGTCTGTCGGACATTCCCCAGTTGCACAGCATAATGCTAACTACTGCACTACAGAGCATAAAACATGTCTGAGCATCAACGTTTCCCAGCTTGTACTGTTTCTTCTAGGGCACTGCTCTACTAATGTTTCATCGAGTTTTACAAATCTGCCTCTCTGGTGGTGTTGGGTCATTCCAGATTTGATATAAAATATTGGATTTTCAAGTATCTTATTATGAGACTGCTAAAAACACTACAACAAGACTCCTAGGTTACACCACCTGTTGCTGTGCGTTAGATTTCTGTTAGATGCTACTGATGGATGTCCTCCCAGATACTGTCCATAAACTGTTGTTGTAGCACCTCAGTCAGAAACAAGACTTACAGATTTGCTGAGAAGACATATTTGCGACTAGCATTACGAGTCTGTACAAGTTTACTAACATTAATTATGCTGACGAAAATAAACAGGTCAGGTCCTGTGTTAATACACTGTCAATAAATTTAATATTAGCTACAGCTGACAAGTTAAGAAGAGCTCATCCCTGACACGTTCCTAGGGACAATGAAATTAAAAACTGCATTCAAACATTTTGCAAATTTTAGCTTAGTGTTGCAAAATAAATCACTGAGACAAAGCAAGAAAAACACACTCCTACCTTGGAGAGAGACGTAAAAGATCTCAACAGAGAAAAGTTTTGGTTTGGTTTTTATGTGTTGTTTTATTTTTTTCTTTTGCCCTTGAGTGCAGAGGCTTTATTTATTTGTATTATACCTAACTGCACATGTAAATTATATTCTGGACACCTTATCCTGGTCTTCATTCTTCTAGAAGTATCTTTGCTGTCTTCCATTTAGTTTAGATGAGTAGCGTCCTCTGCATTTTAGCAGGGCTGAACCCATCCAAGAGAAAAATATGAACTGTCGTAAAAGAACAAAACGTAAAGAGTGCAATACCAATCTGTATCAAGAAATGAAAACTCTCATGAAGAATTTTAGATCATAAGACTTAGCTTATTATTTGTTTATTCAGGCTATAAGGCCATTCTGCAATTATCAGATTCACAGACCAATACACACAGTAGCTTATTTTCTGCATTTTCAATGCAGAAAGAATGAAAACTTCCTGATTTTGTTTCCACTCTCCAATCACATTTTCATTGTTTGATGGTGCCAGAATTGTTGCTAACTGTAATAAGATTAATAAGTATTTTGAAAAAAGAGGTAGTTTCTCTCGAAAAGAACTATACAGTTGTCTTTATTACTAGTTTGAGCTTCTAGTGCTAGATGTTAAATAGTAATACAGGCTAGCAGTTTTCCCAAATATGTTTACATCTTCAGTATGAAAACTGAGACGGTTCTTGTCTTTCTTCCTGCCTCCAAAGTAACTTGCTTCCTCCCCAAACTCTCCCATTAGAATCAGATGGATTGTAGCCCTGAAAACAACAATCTAGTTGGCTTTTGAAACAAAGAAGTTTCTGGTGAGAGTTAGAGTAAGTGCAAATTAATGAAGAACAGAATCAGCAGACACATGGATGAATATGATCTCTTCCCAATGAGAAAGAGTCAACAGGATGTCTGTAAAGGAAAGTCCTCCTTCATAAACCCATTAGGGCGCTCTGAAGGGATTAAAAGCAAATGGATAAAAGCCAGTTGCTTTAAAGTAAGCTAAGCATTGCAAAGCTGTGCGAGCCAGGAGGGAAGGCCCTTGCTTGTATACAAGTCAGGAAACACCCAAGATGAAGGAACAGCCAGTTCTTGCAAGGAAGGGATGAAGGACAGCCACAGGATCTGTGCTGGGATCTGTGCTGTTCCACATATTTATAAACAACCTGAAAAATAATATGAGATAAGAGGTAGAAAAATACATTAATGATACTAAATTATTTGGAGCACCAAAAAAGATGGTAAATTTTAAAGAGGGCCTCAGGGGATACATGACATGACAATAAATAGCAGATGAATTTCACTGTAGATGAGCTTGAAGTGATGCAGAGAAAAAAAGCGTAATCTCATATATATAATGATCATGAGCACTGAATTGACTATTATTGGTCAGGAAGAATCTTGGGGTTAAAATGTTTATTCAGTGACACTATGGTCTTTTTTGTATTGCTTCCTACACCTTTTCGAATAGTGCCTATGGGTGCCATAGTTCACCTACAGCTCGAAACCTCTGAACTTAGGATTCTCTTATCTCCAAAAGGATATCAACAAAGTTCAGAGAAGGGCAATAAGAATGACCACAGATACAGAATGAAGAACAGCTCAGAAGAATAGAACTCAATTTGGAAAGAAGGTAACTGAAGGCAGATATGATAGATCTTGAAAAAATCAACAATGTCACAAGGAGTTTTTGTTCCAATCCAAGAACTAGGAGGCATCAAATAAAACCAATAAGAGAAAGTTTCATAAGAAAAAGAGAAAGTTCTTGCCACAAGTGGAGACAGATCTGTGGAACTCATTGTCAAACAATGTTGTAGGTGCTAGAGTTTTCCTTGGATTCCAGGAAAGGATTGACAAGTTCACAGAACAGAAATCTGCTTGGTGTTGTTAAATGCAAAGAAGTTTCACCTGACACTGGAAATCCCTTATCTCAAAATATCTGTAGGCTAGGAACATATTAGGTTTAAATATAACATCTATGATTACCCTATTCCTACTTTTCCTGTCCTGTGGCAGTTGCCGAAAGTGATATACAGACCCTGGTCTGCTATTTTCAGTAAACACAAACAGTGGGTTGGTTACAGTACTAATTGTTTCCTCCTCCTTCTTTGGAGGTCCAGTTAATCTGAAAGAGGCCTCCATACCCTCAGCTGTTGTGGTGGAGGGAATGATGATAATTTTTTCAAATTGGTAACCATTTCTGCATACAGGACGAATTTAACAGACCTCCATCTAATTCACCCAATGACCTACTATAACTCTGTTATTTATACTAAAATGCATTTATCCCTCGGAGCTGGGAGGCTCATGAATCATCAGTAAGTAATACTCAGAAGTATATTGCCACGTTGAGTTTACGTGTTCTTGAAGTAGCACCTGACTCAAAGCTTATCTGATTCAATGAGCATCTATTCCCTGAGTTTTGCCAGCCTTCTAACAGACTGCAAATTTTGCATTTGTGTGTATGTGACTTGAATCATTCCGGTAAAAGTTAATGTAATTCATTAATGTAATTCATGTAATTCAGGTAAAGAGGAGCACCTCTTCAAAGATCAAGTACTCAGTCTGGGTAACTATCTTCTCAGTAGATTAAAGAAATTCACTTTCTAAAACCACTTTCTAGTTAGAAGTTGTTTCCTTTCCTACTGTTTACTTTGGGCTTGTTTGGTACATTAGAACAAATAGTTTGAACCTAATAAGTATTATCCAAAAATGTAATAATATGATGATAGTTGTTATATGCATGTGTGCTCCAAGCCAGGCATTTTACCACTGTATTTCAGGTATTTTCCTTTAATGACTTTTGTATTATTCCAGGAAATGCATAAAGCTATTAATTGAGTTTCCTCCCCTGAAATATACTGTGTAAAAAAGCTGCTTTTTAAAAAGAAGCAATTTGGTGTGAATACTGATGATTACAAAATCTAAAATAAAGAAATTTTGTTCCCAAAGTCCCTAAGGAAAAAAAGGAATATATTCTATAAAAATATTGCAAGAACTATCCTTAAAATGAGTTTCAGTATTCTCTACTAGGCAATAATATTGAATATGAAAATGTTTTCCATTTGGTTGTATCAGGCTTGATGAATAGTTCAGGTAGTAAACTGTTTGAATATAAAGAGCTTCTCTTCTCCATGGATTGCTGGCTTGCTCTTCTGATTGCCTGTGCCTGAGAACAGTACATCAGAAAGCAGCCTGATGTTTGACATATTATTTAGACTGAAAGATGGGGAATTTTCAGATCAGGATGCAATTACTTAGAAATTATACAACAAGCTGGTACCTACCAGTGAAGAAGTCAGGAAGAGAATTTTGATTTAGAACTGTGACTAGAAAGCTACACCTTTTCTTAGGTGACTCTTTTTTAGGGTCTTTATTTAACAGACTATCTCAAATAACAAATATCGTAGAATCATAGAATCATAGAATGGTTTAGGTTGGAAGGGACCTTGAAGATCATCTAGCCCCACCCCCCCTGCCCTGGGCAGGGACACCTCCCACTAGACCAGGTTACTCAGAGCCCCATCCAGCCTGGCCTTAAACACCTCCAGGGATGGAGCTTCCGCAGCTTCCCTGGGCAACCTGTTCCAGTGCCTCCCCACCCTCACAGTTAAAAGTTTCTTCCTAATATCTAAATTAAATCTCCCCTCTTCCAGTTTGAAGCCATTCCCCCTCGTCCTATCACTACATGCCCCTGTAAAAAGTCTTTCCCCAGGTCTCCTGTAGGACCCCTTTAGATACTGGAAAGCTACAATAAGGTGTCCCCGGAGCCTTCTCTTCACCAGGCTGAACAACCCCAACTCTCTCATCCTGTCTTCATAGGAGAGGTGCTCCACCCCTCTGATCATTTTCGTGACCCTCCTCTGGACTCTCTCCAGGAGGTCCATGCTTTTTTATGTTGGGGGCTCCAGAGCTTGACACAATATTCCAGGTGGTGTCTCACCAGAGCGAAGTAGAGGGGCAGAATCACCTCCCTTGACCCGCTGGCCACACTTCTTCTGATGCAACCCAGGATACAGTTGGCCTTCTGGGCTGCGATCACCCATTGCGAGCTCATGTTGAGCTTCTTGTCAATCAGCGCCCCCAGCTTCTTCTCCTCAGGGCTGCTCTTGATGCATTCTCCTCCGAGCCTGTATTTGTGCTTGGGATTGCCTCGACCCAGATGTAGGACAATGCACTTGGCCTTGTTGAACTTCATGACATGACAAATATCTGACATCCTAGGCCTCCATCCTTCTAGATTAAAAATTAATTTACAAAGTCTATTTTAAAATAAACTTAAAAAATATTAGAACACAGAACACAAACACTTCTGACAAAACTTGAAAGATCATACTTCAACAGTTCAGAGTTTATGTCCCAGTGTAACATAAAAGAAACCATTGTAGTTCTGAAAGACAGTGAATAAGCACAAATAAGATTACAATATTCTAGCAAAACTGCCCATGAAATATCTATTTTGCTTCTCATTATGGCTTGAAAATCCAGCTAGTTGATTTAGAATTTACAGAGATTAAAAATGACTACTCTACCTAAATAAAGTCAGTGGAAATAGCAGAAGACTTATGGGACATTCTTAATTATTCATAGAATCATAGAATTGTCTAGTTTAGAAGGGACCTTGAAGATCATCAAGTCCAACCATCAACGTAACACTGCCAAAAGTGTTCATCAAGGATTTTTTTCCAACCTTATGTATAAGGATGCTATCAAAGATAGTGATCCAAAACAAGACTTGGGTTTGTTCTAGTTCCCATGAAATAGATGTCAATTTGTTTCCTTTTTCTTTTTTTTTTTTTCGCTTGTTTCACACTCATGTTTCTGATTAGGTGTTAGCCTTGATATATGCATGACATCTGGTTTTCATGCTCTGTGATATAGTTGAGGAACTCCAACTACAATTTACCGTGGTTAGTCATAATGTAGAACACATCAACTCGAAATAGCTTCCATTTGGCTATGTGCATTTTTTAACAGTTAAAGCATTTAGGAATGGTTACCAGAAATGCTGATTCTATTGCTGCAGAACAATAACTTCCGTTATCTATGTAATGTTTTGACTTATGTTTTATGTTCTTCCGTATGTTGAAGGTGACATACTGTTAGGACATTTTTTGCTTTTGTTTTCTAAGAGCTAGGCTATTTCTCCACCTTGTTTTAATTCTGGGTTGTATATTTGTTGCTTTGCAGGGCATGAAAATGCTATGTGAGAGCCTGTACAGATCTGAACAGTCAAGCCATAAGCCATACTAAAACATGGAATGCTGGTTCTGTATTTCAGTAGCACTCAGAAATATTAACTACCAACATTTGTTTGTAATTTACAAGTAGCTTTTAAAATTTTTAAGTCTCCTTTTTGCCATAGTTTTATTTTTCTGAGTCTTGTCTGCTTTTGTTTTTTTTTTTTTTTTTTTAAATAATGAAATCTTCCAAGACTAAAGGAATGCAATTTGCCACCTGGAGTGCAATGCTTTCATCACTGAAACCTGTTGCAAAAGTATAGCTTAATTCAGGCATTTACTGTTCAGCATGTCATTGTCTAACAATAGAGTTAAAATACCAACGCTTAGTTTGACTGGCTGGTTTATAGACAGTGAAAGCGGAGGAAGGGACATGTTTATCAGAACAACGTCTCCGAAGCATGTGAGAGAAATGTCACTCTAAAGAAAAATATACACCATCTCTAGTATTTTTTTAATCTGATTAGCAAATCAACAGTGCACCTGATTTATTATCAGACATTGGGCCTGGGAGGATGAGAGCAAGAAAACTGCAGCACTTTACTCCAGGGCAAGCATTAAAGTCACTTCCAGAAGAGAGGAAAAATGAGAAAGACTGAATGTCCCTGATATCATGAGCATCAAGTGGCTGCAAATCAGATCAGTCTGAAGTTTTAATTGCGAGGTTATCAGAGACAAACCAATTTCATTGATCAGTAGCTGCTCAGAAGGAGTGGAGTCATCAATGGAATGTCATAATGCTGATGACCTCATCTCTCCAGAGGGTCTAGTGAGAAGACTCATTTCAACCTGTCATTGTCAAAATGGTGATTAAAGAGGGGCAGCTAACAGTGTTTTTCCAGCTTTGCTACCACTTTACAAGGCAAGATGTAAATCAGATGGATCTCTGCAATATATTTAGAAAGAAGAGGTGGTTGTTCATGCTTTAGTTCTGAAATTTCTCCCTGCTATGTATCTGCACATGCTTACATTTGTGTGAGGGAAAGGGGAATCTCAAAAACTGGGCTAATCTTCCTTTAGTTTTCAAAAATCTCTGAAGTTTAGATGTGCCTGGACCATGTTTTTGTTTTGATTTATGACTCTGTGTAGGTGGGAAGGTGCAGCTGCTCTGAAATTCCGGTAATGATTCTGGCTTAAATTTAGTCTCTCTGAAGAGAATGATTTTTAAATCTGGCCAATTTCTAACTGGTGAATTTCAACAGCTGTTGAAATGAAACATCTTTAAGACAATAAAAGACAGATGACATGGAGGTTTGTAGCTAGGGCCAAATTGAGATCGGAATAGATGAATATCAATAAATACCAGTGAAAGAGCACTGTCTGGAGGAAAAGTGAATTGCTCTCACTTTGATGAAGGCATAGGAGTAGCCTAAAGCCAAGTGTAGAGATATACAGCTGAGATATGAAAAGGTAGCAATTCCATCACCTATTTTAAGGTTTTGAAATTCTGCACAGGCTGATTAATTTCTCTGCAAGACAGTACATGCCATGGGAATGTATGGGTAACTTACAGAGTAGAGGCTTATTCAGGTTGAGGAAAGAGAAAATAATTGTTTCATAGCTTATGCATTCCCTTATCTTTCTATGTGGGCCACTTTTATTCATACCAAAAAACCCACCCCAAATCCCTTCTTTGCTATCACAACTCAGTCCTTGTGTTCATATGTAAACAATAAGGAATTTCTTATTTTCCAATTCAAGGACTGCACTAGTTGAATTCTGCAGGTGTCAAGAAAGGTGTTTTTTTCTTCTATTCTTAACATGTCAGTTGAACTGTGGGATTTTTCCATAGTTTCCTCTGAACATCAGACATTGGCCTATGTGATAAGAATATGTCCTCTCAGCCACAGAATCCACAGAGCTGGCTGTGGAGCAGTCATGTCTCTTGATCATTCAGTTACCAACAGGCCTGGCAGAATTATGCTGGCAAAGGTAATACAAGTCTTGGCTGTGGGACACCACAAGATCAGCAGCAATGTCAGATGTTCCAGCCTCCCAGTGCTCAGCTCTTTCAGCCAACACGACTATTTGTGGGGTCAATATATGGCTGCCACCAGTGAGCTGATCTAGATTAACGTGTACGCACAAGAGAACAGTAACTTGTCTGATCATTCTTCTTCCCTTAGCACATACAATTAAAGGATGAAGCTCCTAACTTGAGGGGAAAGACAGTTTCTCCTCTCTTAGCTAACAGAGACAGGTGTCCTGAGTCTTCTAGTGTGTTGGAGACATGGTTGTGTTGCTAATCACTTGCATAGACTGGTGGTGCTTGGAAGCTATTGCTGGACAGAGGTCATGCTACAGCTCTAGGAGAGGCAGTAGAGTCAGTGTTGGAGCATATTCTGTCTGCTATATGAACCATTACTTACAGTTAATAAAACTGGTCTGTAATTCAAATGATTTATGGGGAGTGGGGTGTGACTGCCAGTCTTCTCAAAGTTGCTTGAAGCTCATTAACAGGGAATTCCTGTGGTTTTCATAGCAACTGCTGTATGGTGTGGATGGCTGGACATTTCAAAACATTTTCATTGTGAGTTGCAGGTCCCTAAGGTCTTAAAAATAACTTTTATGGGGATTAGAATACACAAGACCTCTAACTGTTTTAACTGTTGCTTGCTCTTGGCATCAAGAAGTAAAAGAAAAATGAATGCAACTCTGTTCCTCATCTCTGATTTTATTGCAACTCTGTTCCTCATCTCTGATTTTATTAATTATAATATTAATGCCCATGAGTATCTTGGATCTTTGTGAGTATCTTAGGTCAAAGTAGTACTTGCATAGGAAAAAATGGAAGTAAAAATTATTGCAGATAAATACAGCATAAGAGTTTAGATTCATCTAAATGACTGATCTTTTCAAAGATTTTTGATCATCAAATGAGGATATTTAAAGAGTATGGGAGTTCAGTGCTTCACTTTTAGCAAATGAAAAATGAAAGTAAATATGGAAATTCTCTTATATAACTTCAGTCACTGAAATGTTGTTTTAAATGGTACTTCTATTAGCCTTGTATTTGAAGAATGGCAACATTTATTTTAAAATATTGGTTGTATGGGATATTTCATTCCATTATCTTTACAGGAGAAAAGCTGCTTAAGTGAAAATGATGTTGATTGATAGTCTAAAAGTTGAGAACCTATAGGGAATGTCAACACTGTGGGACTGGGATCTGTGCAGGGTTCCCTGAGCTAGACTGGGAACTGGGGCGATACTGCTGCATTACTGTGGTGCTCCACTTGAAACAAAGAGTTGGCAGAACTGATGACCAAAATTCCCTCTTTTGGCTCTGCTACTGCCAGTGTTTGTCAAGGGAATAAAGCGTTGTCTGCTGTACAGAGCTGAGGAATGATCTCTCATGGCAGCTTGTGCAGGGGCAGAGTAGTACAGACAATCTTCCTCATTGGCACAACTGAGTCTCAGCAGCTGAAATGGTGTAGCAGACAACTCATGCACACACTAAACAGGATTTGCAAAGATTCTTAGAGTGACCAAGAGCGGTTTATGTGGATGTGCTAAATGATCCTGATTCAATTTCTGTCTTTTTGTTGCCTAGCAAAAGGATGACTATTTTATTAGATGGTCATTTTTGGAATATCAGACATAATAAGTATTCCTATTACATTGTCTATGAAAATCTACCACAGTCTAGATGGATGTAACCAATTCTCATAATTCCTTTACAAAAAAAATAAATAAACCAAACCCATAAATCTTATATTAGGTAAACTTATTAAAGTCTTGGGAAAACTGTTTCTTCTCTCCCTGTCAGAATGCAGAAGTTTACTAGTCTGAATTCTAGAAATGAAAAAAGGTTATTCTCTACAACAATAATCTAGTCTCATATGAAACATGGTGAGATACTTCAAGTTTTAATTTCTGCTTAATAAACCAATTTACATAATTTAGTTCAGTCAAGACATTCTGTCTGTCAAATACATTTGTCTTTCTTCAACTGAGCTGACTGTCTGACTACTTTTTTCCCAATGAAAGCCCATTATCCACTAAGATTACTTGAATCCATTCTGTTTCACTGGTTTGAAAAAAAGCTAACCATAGAGTTATAATGATATGACTAACCAAGGTCTACTGGCACAACGGAAAGTTCATTCTACTGTCTTTGTCGTTTTAGCCTTTTCTTTCCCCAGAAATTTTCTTTACTGAGCTATTTTTATTCTAAATGTGACTTAAGGACCAATAATTCAAGTAAAGCATGGTGGTTGTTCTCTATTTTCTCCTCGTCCAGCTCTCTTCTCCGGTACGGAAACTGTAAGGTCCTTGTCCAGACAGTCTGTAGATGAATACCCCACTCGTTTCAGCTTTGGTGTGCTGGATGGAGATGTGGGGTCAGCACCTGAGTTCCTCCCACTCATCTGTACTCCTGTGAGTATGCAGAAGACTACAGAAAATGCAGGGTCATGTTACCTAGTCTGGTTATCTAGTGTTAGATTGTAAAACAGAAATGTATAGTATCTAATTTATTTTACTGTCTGAACTACTGTTTACACAATATATTGTGTATATTGTTTCTCCATGCTTCCAAAACTAAAATGAAGATTGATTTGTATCAAATATGTCCAAAGTAAAAGTGTCAATATAGCCATCTCCGTAACACTGTGACACAACTTGCTGTGTTTTCTGATGAGAACTGAAGCACGTGGGAAGGTCATGGCCTAGCGTTACCTGGAGCGTGACATACAGTTCACATCCCAAGAAAAAATAAGTTGGGATGATTGTGATTCAGTACTTATTCTGAACTTAAGTCTTCTGGGATCTGTTTTTCTCTCTCAGTCTCTGTGATGTCAAAATTTCCCATTAGGTGCCTGGAAAAATCAGGATAATCCATGTACTTGAGTGCAAGTCTCTCCCTTTGGTCACTATGTCATTATTCCCATGGAGCTAAGCTTACAGCTATTCAGCTCTGTCTCCTGTAGCATTAACTTTTCAGAATACAACTCACAAATTAACTAGCCAAAAGATAAGCTGTATTTTAGGTGAGTCACATAATCTTTTTGTTATAATGACAGGAATTCTCCAGACTCGCCAGAAAGACCTGTGAACTAGATTAGACTGGGAAGATTCATGGACTCTAGCAAATTCCCAGCCCTGAGAGAATAATATATTTTTTTCATCTGCTGGCTAAAGAAGTGAGGAACTGGTGAATAACTGCCCTTGTCGATCAGTGTCAGTGACAAACTTTAAAGAACAAATGGATTACAATTATAGTTGTGATCCTCAATGCACTCCTAGAATGTGCTAAAATCCAGCAAGAGGTATAGGCACCCTATCTACAGTAGAAAAAGCAAAGGCTCCACTAAAATCTGTATAAGAGTCATAACCAGACTTTAAATACCAAGCCCTATGATTTTTTTTTTTTGTTAGGCTTCACATCTTTAAAATACATCAGCTGTACTTCAGACAAATGCTTTTTGCAAGAGTACGATTGATCTGAACAAGCATTATAGCTCTGATGTGAACTGGCAAGAGTACAGCAAAACTTGCCAAGCTGGTTGGGAGCTGACCAACCAGCAGGCCTAGTTAGAAATAGAAACTATGTCACTGGAAAAGAAAAAGACTGAGTGACAAGCATGTTTTCCATTAAAAGTGCCTTTTAACAGAACAGGTGGAATTCAAAGTCTGGAAGACAGAGCAGTCTTTGGCGGGCAGGTCTAAGTATCTTCCAAGGACTTCAACCTTTATGAAATGCCACAGTATTGGAAAGACACTATTACAATGATTTGCACTTGTTGTGCTCCCAAGATCATTTAGATTCTTAGAAGAAACAGCAGTTTAGATGTTCAGAAAGAAGCATAACAGAGGAAAGAGTAAGACTATGTTTATGAGTAACAGAATAACAGGGATGGAAAACGTGGGTATAAAATAAGTATGAAACTGAGCTCTACTCCGTCTTAGGATATTTTAGGGGATATTAAAATCATTTTCCTTCTATCAGTGGCAACTTTACAGTTAAGACAATTCCCTTTCTTCACTGCTGGCATCAGATCATACTGTTCAAATGTACTGCAGGGGTTTGTGGTCAAAGCAGAGGAGACTTTTCAAAGCAAAAATTCTAGCTTGCATATTGCCAATATGAGTATATTCTATGGGCTGAAACAAAGTACATGTCACAAGCTTTCATTTCATATGAACAGCCTTTTCCTCTTTAGCCTTGACTCCTAAAGATATTTCTGCAGTCAGCTTTACTGTCAGTGTGCTGATTTAGAGAAGTTTATTTTTGTGTTCCTGCAGTCACACAGGAATTATTGCACCCCCTCTGTCCCAAAGCTGTGATCCCCTTTTCACAGGTAGCAGTGCAAGGGGAAGAACAACTTCTATGCATCTGACTGAGAACAGTGATTCACAAGTTCTGCTCCCTCTAGAATAAAATCTAATATCACCCTGCAGCAGCAGCACCCATTTCTGGAACATTTGCAAGCCTTTCCAAGTTGGTACATTGCCTCTTCTAGCTTGGCTGGTAGGTTAAAGTGGTGCCTTTGACATACTATAACAAACAATCCCATATCCAGTCACCTCTTCCAGTCTTCAATCTGTACTTGGGCTTTGCATCATGTATACTCAGTAGGACACATCTCTTCACATCTTTCTCTGGAGATGTTATTCTAACTGGCTGGTATTAACTGGTAGTTAATCTTTATCAGCTTAAGGGCTTCACTTACCTTGCAGCTGCTCATTTAAACTTCCACTGACATTTTCTGGTATTTCCAAATGGAAATCTGGCCTGGTATGTCTAAATACAAGAAACCTGCTTGAAGATTTTTTATAGGCAGGAGAAATTTCAGAATGCAAAATTTTAGCATGTTTTTTGTATTGCATTTGAAATGAAATGGTGACTGCAGGGAAACTGAATGAGTTGTAGACTGCATAGATATTTTTTCTGTTTTCTAACTCTTATCCTTATTAACCACTTTTGGAATGCAGTATTGTTTTTTCCATATGTTTTCATGCTCTTCAACCTATTCAATTCCATGTGTGAGCAGCACATTGTAATGTGTATTCAACTTCATTCTATGACAAGATTTCTTCCAACACTTTTGGAAATAAACCTGTGGTTCTAGAAATTTCTTAAGCAAAGCCTATTTGTCTTGTAAATATGGATCATTTGAAGGAAACGTTAGCTCCTCTCTTCAGTCTGGGACCGTGATCTAAATCTCATCCATTTCTTACTCTGAAGGCTTATGTAATCTAGGTGGTGCTGGAACAGCTTAATGGTCAGATACTTGGGTCCTAGACTATGAAGAGACATTACTAGTGGTTGTTTCAGAAGGACTAGAAGTTCATAGTTATTCAAAAACACATTAACAAAAAAGATGGAAAGGACTTTAGATTAAGTGAATCTATTTCAGCTCATATATTCTGCTAACAGCAATTGCAGAGGATTATTTTAGAGTAAGGTAGGACTTTAGACAGCATAGCATAAGAAAGTTAAATCTATAACAGCTGTTTGGCAGGTCTGGTTGGCCTAATGCAAGTTTTAGTAAGCTATTTTTGGTTTACCCCTTCTTTTTTTTTTGGCACAAGGCAGTAAGCAATGTACAAGCATAATGAGAACTGGGAAACAATGAACAAATAAAATCTGGCAATGGGTTGACAATGGACATAAAACTATCTTTACGATTCATCTTGACCATAGTCACTGAACTATGTGAATTTCCAAAGCCATCTTAGTCATGCAGTTTTATCTAGTTTGAAATGTTATCTCTTACTGTCTCCTGATGGAGATGTTTTTTTCTGCAGAATGCCTGTCCTGGTTTGAGGTCCCTTCAGAAAAATATTATCCGTAACTTTGATTGGCTTTACTTGGTAGAAAATGACAGCTATGTGAAAATATGCTGGATAAATTTCTGTTCGACAAACAAGAATTTGTGGCTGACCTGCTACTGAAAAAAAAGTTTCATTTCGTCAAATTTTGCATTTGAAGGCAACTGTCTAAAGATTAAATCTGTGTGAAAATCTTCTCTTCAACAATTCAAACTATGCCTGGGATTTTAATACACCTTGCTATTTGTTGATTCATCAGGCTTCTTCTGGTCTTAAACTGTGACTTTCTCTTTTTATATGTAGGGTGAGGAGTTGTCCTTTCTTTTTAACTAGCCCACAGAATGGATTTATTTCCTGCAGTAGATTTTGGTGAGGATATTAAGTTGCTGAATTGTCATAGTAACAAGGACTAAGTAGTAGCTGATGGAATAGTGACACAGGCTTGTATTAAGCTTGCTATCAATATATACAAATGCATCAGATTTTGAACATTTTCGATTCCTCTCATGGAATAATACTTTGAGATAGTTTATGTTACATGGCAGATTTACACTCTGTGGATTATAAGAGGTAATAAATTTCAGAGGAACAAGTGTTTTATTTTTATGTGTGGAGAACAATATAACTGTATGTGGAGAACAATATAATTGTACAACTAGTACAGCAGACTTTTCTCTGTCTGACATTGAGTTCAAGTGTGCAACTTTTTGTGAAGGAGGCACTACCTTTCATGATCTCTACTTGGTGATAGATACTTTTGCAGGCTTCCTTTTCCAATCATCAACATGGCCAGCAGCTCATCTGTCTGCTGGTTAAGGTCTTCTCTGCTTCTTTCTCTCCGCTGCATAGTAACCATAAAATATCTTCCTTTCTTTTCTTTTCTGGATAGAGAAAAATAAAATCCACTTTCAACAGCTGTTTAAGATTCCATGTGCTTGTGAAAGTAATGGCTGATAACACCCACCACTGTGAAAATGGCTATGGTAAATTCAATGATGTAGCATACCTGCTACTCTAAACCAGAAAGTGCATGCAAGTTCTGCTAAACTTGATGTGTTGTTTGTGTTTGATGTCATGCCTGTTCAGCAGGTTTTTTGGAACAAGGAATGCTTCAGCTGCTCCCAAAAATGCTGTTATTTTTGCTCATCCAAAACCCTCATCAGATACAGGAAATGAGGTCTACTTTGATTTGTAAAGCAAACATTCAGATAAGCAAAAATAGAAAACTACTTAGACATCTCTTAGAAAAAGATAAAGGCAAATCATATTTGCTATTTGTCTACGGTAGAGAGGAAACAAATTAAAAGATAAACTAGAGCTATAAACACTTTACACAGAAGCTGTGAACAAAGAAATTCTGTGCAACATATGTAAGAGAATGTACATGGCTTTACGCTACCTTTTTGAGTTTTACACTCCTGGATGGCTCTAGGAGACGCAACTTCTAGACATATTTCTACCCAAAATCTTTGCTCTGGTGCACTGTCACGTCTGAGATGAGGAGACTTTGCTCTGTCCTTTCTAACTTATTGGTAAAGCACAGTCTTGCATTTATCTGTTGGACTGCCAGTCCTAGAAAAATTCCCACAAGAACATCCTTACTGCAGCAGAGGTTGGAGTTACTGAGAAAAGGTTGGAGTAGGAGTGAGAGTATTAAAATGCCGGATTTCTCTTTACTGTCTTATAGTGGCTAAGTAAACAGCAGTGTATTTTCAGAAAGGTGTCACATTGCTAAAAAGTACTGATTTTTACTGCTGAGAGTAATTCATTATTTCTTCATAAGGAACACTCCTCTTACAAGCAGTTGTAGATATCTATTGATATATTAAAAAAAAAAGTCTAACTGATCCTGTAATTTTGTCTTTATAAGTTGTGTTGCAAGTTCTTTTCTATGTCATCCTCTACCAAATACAAAGTCTAAGAATCCAACAGTGAAATATTTTCTACAAACTACATATAATTCTTGCTGCATAGTACCTGTGTGTGGGAGACTTCAACTGAAATTTATTTTAGTTATAAACATTTTCTGTGAAAGCTCACAAGAATAGATACAGTTAAACTAAAAGATATGACATAAAAATTTTACTCTTTCTAAAAGAGTAACCTGGTATTAGAGGAGACACAGCCCTTTTATTTGCGCACAGCAGAATGGGGACTCAAAAAATTTAGGGACCTCATGTAGCACTGCAACACAATAGAATCACAAAATCATAGAATAGTTTGGGTTGGAAGGGACCTTTAAAGCTAATCTAGTCAAATCCCCCTGCAATGAGCAGGGACATCTTCAATTAGATCAGATTACTCAGAGCCCCGTCCAACCTGACCTTGAATATTTCCAGGGGTAGGGCATTTACCACCTCTGTAGGCAACCTGCTTCAGTGTTTCGCCACCCTCATTGTAAAAAACTTCTTCCCTATGTCTAGTCTAAATCTGCCCTTTAGTTTAAAACCATTACACCTTGTCATATTGCAATAGGCCATGCTAAAATGTTTGTCCTCATCTTTCTCATATAAGCCCCCTTTAGAATCATAGAATCATTGAGGTTGGAAGGTACATTTAAGATCATCAAGTCCAACCATTAACCTAACCTGACAAAACCACTTCTAAACCATATCCCCAAGTACCATGTCTACCCTTTTTTTAAACACCTCCAGGGATGGCGAATCCACTCCCTGGGCACCCTATTCCAATGCTGGATAACCCTTTCAGTGAAAAAATTTTTCCTAATATCCAGCCTAAACCACACCTGGCATGACTTGAACCCATTTTCTCTCGTCCTATCACTTGTCACCAGGGAGAAGAGGTCAGTCCCCATCTCTCTACAACCTCCCTTCAGGTACTTGTAGAGAGTGATAAGGTCTCCCCTCAGCCTCCTCTTCTCCAGGCTATACAGCCCCAGTTCCCTCAGTCGTTCCTCATAAGACTTGTCCCCCAGACCCCTNTCTTGGCCACCTGGGCACACTGCTGGCTCATATTCAGCTGGCTGTCCACCAATACCCCCAGGTCCTTTTCTGCCAGGCAGTTTTCGAACCACTCTTCCCCAAGCCTGTAGCGCTGCATGGGGTTGTTGTGACCCAATCACAGGACCTGGCACTTGGCCTTGTTGAACCTCATACCATTGCCTTCAGCCCATCGATGCAGCCTGTCCAGATCCCTCTGTAGAGCCATCCTACCCTCAAGCAGATCAACATGCCCGCCTATCTTAGTGTAATCTTTAAGTACTGGAAGGCCTCAATAAAGTCTTTAATAAGAGCTGGGTGCAGTACTGCAGGTGTGGTCTCAAGAGAGCAGAGCAGAGGGGCAGAATCACCTCCCTCAACCTGCTGGCCACACTTCTTTTGATGCATCCCGGAATATGGTTGGCTTTCTGGGCTGCAAGCACACATTTCCGGCTCATGTCCAGCTTTTCATTCACCAGTACTCCCAAGTCCTTCTCTCAGCAGGGCTTCTCTCAATCCCTTCATCCCCCAGCCTGTACTGATAACAGGGGTTTCCCCGACCCAGGTGCAGGACTGTGCACTTGGCCATGTTGAACCTCATGAGTTTCACATGGGCCCACTTCTCAAGCCTGTCCAGGTCTATCTGGATGACATCCCATCCCTCAGACATGTCAACTGCACCAGTCAGCTTGGTGTCATCTGCAGTACAATATAATGGACAACAAACTGTAAATTTGAGGACAAGTTTTGTCTCTCATCTTCAGATAAATTGTTTATTAAAATTTTCATGTGCGCATACTCTTTTCCAACCCTATGTTTTATTTCAGAGAGAGTCTTGTTGGTGTGGACATTTGAACAAAATTTCGTTTTGTCTGGAAGTCACAGTTCCTGCACATGTACAGATGAACTCTACAGCATTGACACAGAAAGTCCAGAATTTTGCATTAGACCTGCTGCTATGATGTGTACTCAATTACTACTTTGCAGTAAGTGCAATGGATACATTGCGTTGACAGTGAATAGATTGATTGTATAGGACACGCACAGGAGAAATGGATCTCAAATATGCTATTACACATGCTCTTCAGGAAGCAAGTACACTTTTTTCTGCTTAGAAAACCCAAAGCAGAAATATAGCGGCATTACTTTGACTACCTGGCAAAAATAATATCTAATCTTTCCCCTTTGTTTCCACATGATGTCTTCTGTTTCCCTCCATTCATCCTGACTTGTCTTCTTATTCCTCAGCTATAACTGCTCTTTAATATCATAAGCTGCTTTTGTATAGGAGGTTCTTATATGTTACATGTTCCTACACTACCTACAATAGTGCAGACCAATATCACTGAGATATTTATGTGCAAGTACAAGCCACTCTTTAAAATAACAATGAAGCTTTTATCATTCGTCCCTTTCCAAAACTAACTTTCAGAACTGAGGATTAACATTATATTCTTTGTAGGTAATAGGAATCTTCATGTCAGCATGGGCACATTTCAGTACTTTATCAGTTGAAGTGCTCAGGGGCATTTAGCAATGAGCAATTTGTGATTTGTCGTTTGTTCAGTGTTATTAGGAAACAGCAAGATGTTTATCAATAAAAAGGCCAGTGAGCTAAATGTCTAAAGCCTCATAAATAAGTTAAAAAGAAATCAGCTCTGATCTTTGGTGAGGCCAATTCCCACTTCATTAATTGTTAATTGTCTTGATAGTAAAAAAATCAGTTTGAATAACAAGAAGTGAATTAAAATAACTGCTCAAATGTCTGTTCAGATAAACATGAAAAACTTCAGTAACTTACGATGAAAATTAAGGTAAAAATGCATTCAAAATCCATTGGCATAAGTATTAAGCTAGAACCATTTTTCTTCATCCCAAAGAATATTATACTGTATGGAAAATGCTTACAACAGGAAAAAAGGTATTTCTAGAAACATCAGAGTAAAACACATTGTTATGATCACCCTTGTAGTTTTGAATATCTCAGCTAATTTTCTACTGTCAGGGTAATAAATATTTAATTGTGTGAAAGGAAAGAAAAAAATAGAAGTTAATTAGATTTGTATCATCCAGGAACTTTTTGCTGTTATTTTCAATTTCTGCTGCCTAAAGAAGCTCCTGAAACTTTATAACACAGTTGAGTCTGATGCTTTTATGAAATACCATTTCCACTCCCTACTTAAATGTGAAAATCTATATCAAAGCCACATTTGGAGTGAGGATTTACACAGTAAAAACTTGAGAGTGTCTAATGTTATGTTCACATAATAGTATTTTTCTTATACACTAACCTAAACTGCTAATAAATAGTTGAATTCCAGAAAGGAGCTGCCTTTCCAATTCAATTGAAAGATTCTTGATTCTTCACTGACCAAAAAAAGATACTGATTCAAGTGCTTGGGGAGATCATATACCGTCATTGGAGTCATCATTTCCATTTGCTGCTGGAAGCAAAACCCCTTTCCTATTGTGACAAGATTTCCAGTCCTGTGCAGCGTGAAAGCTTTCATGATGAACTCAGAGTGAACAATTTCTCTCTGCTCCTCTCTTTGACTCTGACTTCAATTTATTTTCTTAAAGTAAAAAAATAAATCTCTCCTAGGCTTGCATTCCAAATGTCATTGTACGTGTGGTGGCTTAAGGCTTTTGTAGTTTAGGATACCTCATAAGAGAGTACAACTGTTGGACAAAACTTGCCTAGATAGCCAGTGAAATTCATTACAAATGTTGTCCCTCACAACCATTCATCTCGGTTCTCATTTTCTTTCCACAAGTAAAGCCACATCTTCAGCACAGTTAACACCAGCCTGTGACTCACTTATTTTAATGTCTTTGGCATTTTGACTCAGATTTTCAGACTGTCAGACTGCAGACTCATGAATAAGCGGTAGCTGCAGCATGTAGAGATCTAGGAGAAA
Source organism: Ibidorhyncha struthersii (assembly GCA_013398815.1). Classification (NCBI taxonomy): domain Eukaryota; kingdom Metazoa; phylum Chordata; class Aves; order Charadriiformes; family Charadriidae; genus Ibidorhyncha; species Ibidorhyncha struthersii. Next base: position 932,376 of record VZSZ01002521.1, on the reverse strand, counting down.
AAAAATCTGATTTTTTTTCTTTTATTCCCACTTCAGATCTTAAGTATACATAATAGCTACCTCCAGAAAAGCATCTTGACATCATTTTTCTGCTCAGCTGTCAGGTTACATTCATTACAGAGACCAACATTTCTTATCTCAGCATCTTTCCTGGGCACAGCTTGTGGTCACAAATTGAAAAATGCAAAGTAACAGGCATTGTTTGTCTTTAGAAAGTATTCATGATTCCTTTTTGCTCTTCATTTCACAATATGTTTTCATTTCACATTGTTATTTTGCTTCTAACTATGCTCTACAGGCAGATTTCAATAGACATTTCTCAGCTTAAATATGAAAATAGATGTAAAAGAAGATAATTTATTTCTTCCTCTGGGGTCATACAGTCCAATATCCCACTAGAAGGCAGACAATCACCAACACAATCAGGTTAGCCGTGGCTTTGTCTGGCGGAGTCTTAAAAACCCCCAAGGATCGAGATGCTGCTCCTTCTCTAGACCACCACCAGTTCCAGAGTCGTACCACACTCCTCCTGAAAAGGTGAGAGGAGACCAGACCATCTCACACATAGCAGCAAGTTTCAGAGCCAGAAGACCTGGACAGATGACTTCAAAAAACAGCCAACACATTGTATGCTTGCCTGCTGCCTGTTATGTCTGTCAATGTTTTATTTTTTGTTTGTTTGTTTAAGGAATTATCCCAAAAGTGCTTTTTAAGGCTAAATTTAGAATAATCTCATTGTTAACCCACTTTCATCTAAAACGGAGGAAAAAGGACTACAGAAGTGAAAAATGTTTCGAAATCAATTTAACTGTCTTTTTCTCTGCTAAATTCTCTTTTCATCTCTTCAGTCATGTAGGTCAGGCACTGGGATCAGCAGTGGTACAAACACTGCTGTACTACTGATATGGCAAGCAACAGTTTCAGTAAGTATTTGCTTGGTTTTCAGTCAAGAACAATGACTTTTTAATTGTTTTTTTTTTTCTCCTCCTGTGTTGAAAATGAACAGAAATCTACTCAGCTTGTTTACAGAGTAAGAGAAAAGAATAATTTATTTCAATGTACTTTTGGCATTACCCTTTTTACAGTTCCGTGTTTGTTTGTGAAAGTCAGTGGAAGAAAAAAGAGAGAATATGAGAAAAATTTAGATCCACATCTGAAAGAGGCAATGTTCGGTGTCCTATTAAGTGTGGGATACTCAGTACAGAAGATGGGTAATAGGCAGATTTTTTTGCTGTCAGTGGTCAATGCAGGGCTTGAGTGATGAATGGGGAGTTGCCAGACTAATGTCAATGACCATTTTGTGTATTACTTATTTATGCAATGAATCTCTTTAATTCTGTCCTTTTCCATACAGAAATCACTTTCACTGGTACTGCCTGGATGAATTCAGACTTTGCACAGCAAGTTAGTGAGCACATCTGAATTAATAGCCTATTTGCAAGTGTCAAGCTGTAAAGAGTGTGGGCATTATCCTTAGCATTGATCATGAGTAGACAGCACATTTCTAAAGCAACCTTAATACGCCTATGGTAGCTGCTAAGTGTTAAACAGTATTCTAAGCACATGCTAATAAAAATGCATGAACTTGTCTGCTTTAAAATAATGCCAATTTCCCTAAGCCTAAGGATGGCTAACATGCATAAAAGTTTCACATTTGGGCCTTACCCAGGAGTTTTGCTGCCAACTAAAGCTACACTACGTTGAGGTTTTGAACATTATAGACTTAAATTTGCCCTTAAAGGAAAATGTGCACTCAATTCTCTCTCAAGATTATGACTGAAATATTTCATAGGAGATTTTTACAATTAAGATAACATCCTGATAACACCCTTCACAACAACTGAAATACATCTGTGAGCACGTAGGTGCCTTGCCAATGAAGACAGGAAACATATTTTCCTCCAGTAGCTATGGAAGTCACAATGAAATTTACCCAGCACTATTTCATATCCTCTTGACTGCCTTACCAAGACAAAGGGCCCAACTCCCATGAGTTTATTCAGCTGCCTGGCAAGATTTCCCTGTTCATTTTGGCCTGGGGAAGAATTTGTTTTGGACCTCAGCAGACCTTCTGGCCCTTGAGCAACTTGAGGGCAAAACTCTCTCCTTGAACTCACATGGAATGTACATTGTCAGCTTCAAAGGAACAAGTTCCTGGTGCATGATCTATCTTTATTCTAAGTGTAGAACACAAAATGGGCTTCAAATGCAGAACTGACAAATATGGCCAAAACTCAGAGACAAAGTGCAAGTCTTTCAAATCTTGATTCCACTGCATCTTTTTAAACGAGGGGTGTGGATTCCAGGACACTAATCTTAGGAGGGAAAAAAGCTTGTAACATGCTATGCTTCAGGGTTGTTTGATATGAGTATTCCAATTCTATATCCAGGCTGTGCATAGCCCAGCATTGACATCATGTGCTATATCAGCAAGCGGGGGTGAGCAAAGCTCCCATTTTCTGCCAAGATGTGTTTGCTGGATGGGACTGGTATAGAGAAAACTAAATCCACTTATCTGCGTGGTTCTCTTACCCATGATACCATTCACTAGTAAGCAAACTCAGATGATGATTTCTTTCTAGAGCACAAGTGAGAACAACTCAAATAGAGTTTGGTTTATTTCCAAGTATCATCCTTATAATGATCTCTTAGTTTTGGAGAAAATCCGACCTAAAAGATTTACTTTCCATATCAATAGGAAGTGCCAGCAAGTCAGTACCTAGGTCTCCTCTGGGTGCAATTTTTGTTGCATTGGCAGGCTTGCTGGCTTTCTTCAGATTCTGTTGTTACCGAAGGTCTTACCAAGGTAAAATTGAAAAAGGCCACATAAACTTCACTGTTCCAGTATCTCAAAACAAATTAAGTACTAGTACTCCTACATCTCTTCTTTAGGCCTCTGAAAGTCCCATCATTTCTCCTACAGACGTTGATACAGAAGTTAGCCTGGTTCATCCCAGGCCCAAAACTCTCAAATTCACAATATAGAAGTTAAAAGATTGGGTTTTTTTATGCCAAATTCTTTTCTTCCTTTTACATAGAAAGATGACTTCACAAAGAGTCTACTCTGTATATTCATTTGGTTAAACTGACTGTCTTCAACATGCTGTGCCTGTGGACTTATTTTCACTTCGAAACTCTTAGTTCCAACTTCTTTGAAATACTTATTGGAACTCAAAGTACCTGGATCATAGCTCCATTAGTTCCAGACACTGAAGCACTGCTATTTATTTTTTCCACTCTTTCCTTTTCCTGTTGAGTTGATTCTTTGCTTTATTTTCATCTCACAAGTTTTCAGATTTCTCAGAGATTAGTTAAAATGCTTCCTCCAATAAAAGATCCTTTGCCATAAGTGAAATTGAGTTTATTTCTATATGTAGTTTTGGGTCCCTTTCTTTGAACAATTGCTCAGATAAAATTATTCACTTCTTCCCAAATCAACAGTTGTTGTTTTCTTACGTGCTGTGGTGTGAGGAGGGTAGGGGAAATAGAAGCTTTTTGACAGCCTGTATGGTAATTTAAGGAGCCATGGTTTTCCTTACAAAGAATGAGTCATCTCTTTGGACACCACTAGAATTACTTCCTACTGTTGTCTTTGAATTTGAATTTTCCTTGAACTAATTTCATTAAATAACTGCGCAGATTACTTTCTCAAGCATCTTGTCTCTACACCAGAATGTGCTGTTCTTGTGCTAAGGGTCATTAAGGTGCTCTTCTTTTATAATCACAAGTTCAGACTCTCCAGGTGATGACCCAGACCCTTTCTATCCAATCTTAAAAGACCCAGGCTTTCAACCATTTCCATACAAAAATTATTAAAAAGTATAGCAGTCTGCCTTGTGGTATGCTATAAGACTACTAAACTGGATTTTCCATTCAGTCAGGCCATTCTCCAGATCAGATCACCAAAAGAAATCTTCATCTTTGATGACTGCTGCCAAGCTGATGTGGAACATGAAAGTGACTGGTCAGTGACATCCACAGAGCAGTCATACACATGGGTACAAAAATAGAAATATAGAAAGCGAGGTTACTCATAACTGCAATTCTTCCATCCACCTTTCATTTCAACTCTTTCAGAATGCTTCAAAATTCTTGAAGTTATATTTTTTTGCATTTGAAAGAAACCGTAAAATAAACGTGGTTGTGGTCTTCTCTTTCTAACTATATGATGTGCTTCAAGATTGGGGTAAACCAAACAAGCCCTTCACAAAGAGAAAAAATATTTCTGCCTGTAATGGCAAATGCACAAACATAGTGTGAACTAAACATAGATTGCTTGTCTAGAAACACTTCAGTTTCTGGTTTCTTACATCTCTTTTTGAACCTACCTTAACAAAATTAACCCTTAACACATTTTTGAAGCCTTGTGGCTCGTTTCACTCTATCAATATTACTCATCTGTCAGATGTCAAATTGGTGGCCTTTCTAAGCTGTTCTAACTGAACAGAAGACAAACCTCAGCTTGCACAAAGTCTCTCACCACCTCATGAGAAGCAGACATTTAGCCACAGAATGGGGGCGCATGTCACCAGAACTGGGAATAAAACAGGCTTGCAATCTGGCAGTACAGAACGTGAAGAAGAATGTTTTTCAACAGACATTTCTCATTATGAATAGAAGGAAAGAATCAGAGCTGACCTGACAGCATGCTGAGGGCTCAAATTACCCGACACTTTTGATGGGCAAGAATTTCACTAAAAAATAAATGTATGGGAAGAGGGTAACCAGTCTTATTAATTAAGTTTTCTTCTGGGGTTCATCAAGCATTTTTTTTTCTTTACAAAAATATCATAAGGTACGTTAAATGATCAGCATAAGGAAAAATGGGACATTACAGTTGTATGCACAAATTATGATTTTTTTTTTTGGCTGGTAAATAATTTCTTCAAAGGATTAAGTTTATGGATAACTTTTTAAATACCTCAGTTCTAACAAATAATACTGTTTCTTTATATTTCACATCTCTTGCCCTCCAAATTGTGGTTCTTTCTTCTACTTGGATAAAATCCAAAAACACGAATACTTTTCTCTGAAAAAACCCTGCTGTGTGAGTTCTGTCTTTCATATCCCTTCTCCCAATCAGGCCAATACAGGTACGCTTTTCCCAAAACCCAGCTTGTATCTTTCCAAACTTCTCTGTGGATCCCCAGAGGTGTACACCCTGAAATTAGTAGCAACTGCCACACACCCCAGTTCCTATGTGCTCTGTGGGTTTTCATGTAATTTCCTTTTGTTGTACGCACACCATAAAAAATCAAGGTGATCTCTCAATTTCCTGCGGGGACAGATAGAGCAAATCCTTAATATGAAGAACTCCTGCTACTTGGACTTTATAGCAGAACACAATGATCCGCTGTTACCTAAGACTTCTCTTCATCTTATCTTTTCTATTTCATATCCACAAAGCAAATTCATTTCTCAGGGTTAGAAGTATTTTTGGGGGTGAAAAAGAATTCACATGTTTTCAAGGAAGAAATTTTTTGTAGAAGGCAATAGAAGAAAGCTGACAAAAGTCTTCCAGCTGACATAAAAAGCTGCATGGCAATTTTCAATGATCAATCCTGTATTATCATGACACTCAACCAGAAAGAATATAAATTACTTCTATTTATATTTAGAGTTTTGTTTGTTTTTTGGATCATGGAGAGCATATTTGTTTATTTCTTCAATCTGGTTTTGCTTCAGCAGAAGCTTTAGTAGATTCTAATTCTTTGGATGTTTGCACCCTATGGGGTGTACAATTATCTATTTTTTGATAGAAGAGAGTAACAAAACAAGACATATATATAGTATGATTAAGACATACTATAAGACATATATGGGAGCAGTGCAAGGGACACTTGTGTCCCAGAGGGAAATGACAGGAGCCATAGCCCTGAGTTCCAGAGGAACCTCCGCCTCTGATTGCTGTCCCATGACTCCACCTTTTTGTGCTTGGGCAAAAAATGTTTTAGAAACCATTATACACCACGTGTTCAGAACCATCTCTGCAACTGGCTGGCAGGACCAGGCTACCCAGAAGTATATCACAACAGTAAGCCTCTGTCTACTGCAAAGACAGAGGACGACATCTTTGACAACACCGTGTTTTCACACTGCTCTGTGGTTGGCTGGTTGCTGTTTCTTGAACCCATCATGCACACACGATCACAGACCACTGTCTGATTGGCTGCATATGTCTTTTGGACCACAAAGTGCTCATATATGAAAATACACATTTATTTCATCTTCATCTTCATCTTCCATCTTTATCTGTCTTTATATTGATATTAATATCAGGAACGGCTTTCATTCATGGCTGCTCAGAAGATTGGATCAAACCCGAGCTGGATTTCTTTATTTTGTCTCTGGATCAAACTCTTTGTCTGATGTCAGATGACATCTCTATTATAATCAATACAGTTGAGATCAGCCAATGAGTTAGCCCTTGAGAAATATGTGTCAGGACATACGTAACGGGTCAATGAAAGAGTATTATGACTCAGAGAACTCAGAGTATTTGGAATGTTATTTAAGAGTGAAAGAAATACTTTTTTTCCACTACTCAGAAGATTTCTTTATGTCTCTGCTATCAATGGCAAGTGGCTCTTCCCCTTCCTCTCAAATCTTTTTCAAGTTTATTTTGGATAAAAAGGGAAAAAGTAAGGTGACTAATCAAGGGTGATAAAGAAGGAAGGAACACCATAACCAGAATACAATAAAATAGAGAAATAGAATATGAAGATTGAATCAAACTAGAATTTAGAGCCAAAACTATTGCATAGAAGGAAATTATTTTCTATTTTTGGGCCAAGAGAGTGATGCAGAAATACTGAGGGACAACACAAGAAACTTGGGAGACTTTTAAAGAAACTTACAAGTCTTAAAATATAGCTGTCTTTTTTTTTTTTTTGCCATCAGGTACCAAGATGCCTACAATGTATTTGAAAATTAAAGCCCAAAAATTGTCCAGGGCTGTAGAAAATGGTAATAAAAATCTTTGCATTGATATGAATGGAGAGTGACTGTGAAGACATGGGTTCAAAATTCCAGCAGAAGGGTTGTAAATATGGTATGCATTACTGACAGCTACAGCAGCTGGTCATCAAGCACACATCTACCTGAGATTTCTCAGGACAACCAGATATGAAACAGCGACTAAATTCTGATCAGTTACAGAGGTGGGACAGGATAGAGATTAATCACAGCTTCTGCAGGGTGTGGTGAGAGACATCTAAATCCAGCACACTCCTAGGAAAAACTCAGGGAGTGTGGACAGGGGTACAAAACCTGATGTCCCTTGTCATCCATTTTATTGCAAGCAATCCTTACTAAATCACTTATTAATCACCTAATAAGAGTGTGATGGCAGTGGATGAGGTGGCTTTATTTTTTTTTATTTTAAATTGTTGCTAGAGGTACTTGCCACTCAGACCTGGATTTTTATTTTTTTTCCCCAAAGAAAAGACACCTTTTCTCTAAGTAGGCTTTTAGGGAGTGTTACATGCAGAAACTATTAAAAAGTTTGGTTGTCCTATTTCTGGTGTTATTATTTTTTTGACTAAAGTTTGATTCTTTAAAATATCTTGGGTTTTTTTAATCACGATTTGAATCAAATTTTAACATTGTGTAACTAGCTGTCATTCATTTTAGAAATAATAAAAACCTGAAAAGGTCTTTGCAACCTAAACAAGAAAACTTCATATTCATTTGGATTAATTTTCTGTAGAAAAGAATGTGGAAAAGTTAACTATAAAAAAAAAAAGTCATTTCAAACCCTTCCATAACGTGCAGTCCTGGGTTTTATTCAGGCATTTGAGAGTCTCTCATTCTCATTTTCAAAAAGATATCCAACAGCTGTACATATTTATTGTCTGTTTGGATTTGTCATCAGTATTTAATTTCAGAAAAATCATTAACTTGACTTTCTTTTAAGAGTCTGTGGAAATTGTTTTAAGATCTTTTTTAGGATAGATTGTCCTGAAGAAATTACATCTTGGAGCTATTTCCATCTCCTTCTTTTCCATGACTAACATAATTTATATTTGATTAAACCTTATTAGGTGTTTTGGTTTTCTTCCAATGAGTGGGAAACAGACATTTAGGTGTGTGAAGTCAAAATCGTATCAAAGCATCCAATGTAAAGTCCTACAGGAGTGGCATACGCCTTACATATTTATTAGGAAGGGAATCCCATCTTCACACTCATGAAGTCTGAGAAGGGAAAATTCTTGTTGCTAATCACTACATCAGTTCCCTGTGTAGCTCTCGGTCCAGAAAGGGCTAAGCTAACACTTGTATGCGCATACAGAAGAATAATGCTTCAAAGTAAACAGGACTGTGTTTCATTTTGCTCTATTCTGACTAGTATAGGCTTCCAGTTATGGTGTCCATAATTCCAGCATTCCACTTAAAACAGGAGTGGCTAGTTTTCTTGAAACACTCATCAAAATCCTTTTGTGTTTGAAAGCTGTGTATCAAGGAAGACTGGTAAGAAAGGCAAGGATACTCTTGACATAACAGAGCTCACTACTGAGCTGGGTAGGCAGGCAACCTCCAAAACCCAGTGATACTAGTACCAGTGCCTTCAACTATCTTGCTTCCTCTCACACCTTCTTTACCCTGAAAACCTAATGCTAACCAATGTATTGCAGTTTAATCACCTCTGCCAGAGAGGTGCAAACACAAGATAAGGTAAACTTCTCTTTGATAAGTTAAAACAGGTTATTTCATCAAGAACTGTAGGAACCCTAAGAGGAAATGACAATTTGATAGTAGAGGATAATATAACAGTCAAGGCTGTGACTAGATCCAACCACTGGAAGCTGAAGGTAAACAAATTCAATACTGAATAAAATTCTGTTTTTTTATCTAATTTAAAAATTACTTCAGGAGAAGTTATGGTAGTGTTAAGCCTGCTAGTGTTGAAATTGCTCCAGCTTTGGAACATAAAAACTGGAGAGTCAAATTCTTCTCACTAGTATAATTCATGACGCAAGTAATTTCAACTCAAACTATATAATTAACTCAAATTATATAGTTAGGTGCTGAACACATATGATGTCCAAGAAGACCCACAAAAGGCAAAAAGTCATAATAAAACTAGGTTTTATGATATGGATTGCTTACATAGTATGTTTAAAAATGTACTGTTGCAGAAGTGTCGCATAATCAGAGAAGCCTCTGGCAGCCTGGGATGGTGCATTATGCTGCATCAAACTGAGAAATGTATTGTAACAGAAACAAACAGCTGTTCATTCCCTTTTTTCCTGATATGACTCTAATATTCAGTCAGGGAAAATTTAGAAGAAAATATCACTGTCTAATTTTTTGAGGAAAGGCTTATAGCTCAGTCTGTTATTCCCCCTACTTGCTGAAAAAGAAGACCAATTATCTCCTTGTGCCAGATTTTATTGCTATCTCACAGTGTATAAGACAGTCAACTACTTTACTTGTCACACTGTAAGACCATGAAACATTTTGTGCTTAAGATGTGGAGAACAAAACCAAAACAATTTGATTATCTCTCTCCCTCCAAACTACAGGCAGGCTCCTATAAAATATTGTCATTGTATCTGTCCTGCGTATGTACAGCCTGTTACACTTGTACCAGGCAGTGATATACTGGTTTGCCCAAAATACTGTATTGACACATCCTATGTATAAAAACTGTGATGCTCAAGTGGTGTACTAATGGGGAATATACTACAAAACAGGGTGGTACAGAAGAAAAACATTTGAGGAAAGAGATAAAGAGTGACGGGAATGAGGGTAGAGAGGGAGGACCTGCCTGTCTGGGCAGATCTGCAGTTTGTGCAATGTTAAGAAAAGCGTTGTGAAAATGTGCCAAGAATATTGTCGCTAAAGCTGATAACAAATAGAAGAAGGATTATCCTTTTCTTAAATCTACTGTTCTGTGGTAATGTAGTCTGATAACTTTCCCTCCAAATGCTCACTTAAGTCAGGGAAACATAACGCATCTGAAGTTAGAGAGATATTGAAGTTCTCAGTTGTGTAACAAAAGTTAATCATTTCCTCTCTTTGTCAAAGCGATTTGGGAGTTCTTGTCAGTAACACAGTTGCACTCAGGTCTTGTCCTTTTCTCCCTATTGTTTCTGTTTCTCCCTGTTGTAGAGCTGAATATGTTGTTCAAGATTCACTTGATTTTCCCTTCTTATATTCACTGAAGTTTTTACACTTGAAATACTTGTCCCTCTGTCTCGCAGTTCTGTTCTGCTGCTGCGTGCTGCTTTGTTTTCTTATTAAAAACACTTTGTTCCTTTCTGAAGGTCTCTACAGATCGGCTGCTGACACCCTGCTTCAAACGCTATGTTCAAGGTAGTAACTTGAGAGTGCATCCTCCTTGTAAACCTAAGCTTCGTCAAGAGATGTTGCAAGCACAGCTGACATTTCAGCCGCAGGCCAGTGCAGAGGTTTGTTGATGCTTCCTTCTAATTCTTCCCTCTTGCTCTGTGTGCATACCACCCTCCAGACAGATTTGTCCAAAAGTTAGGTCATTTTGTCTCCTGCTTCCCATCTTCACCACTGTCCATGTGCTCACTGTAAAACAAAAATAATATGGTAACAGTAATACTATTATAGCTTAATAAATAATAATTTAACAGACTCCCTCCCTTACCAGAGGAGCTCTTGGTGCCACCTGAGACACTAAGAAATACGCATTTAAAAATAGATAATAATAGAGAATAAATTAGTCAGATTTAACAAAGTACAATCTTTTGGAATTATGCAGGACCTTGCCCTATCAGGTAATTGGGCCAGAGCCCCCAGTTCATAGCATAGCAATTTTATTTTCTTCTGATGAATAAAGTGTAATTCATTACAGTATATAAAAGATTTCATCTAGGATTTATATAAGAAACAAAAGCATATTATTGGTAAGCTCCTACTCATCTCAAAATGATTATATATACTGTGGCACTGTTAGGTGATAATAATCTAAACCCTGTATGTAATTTTTGCAACACAGCCTGTTAACACTGGTATTCAAAGCAAATGAAACCTCATATGCAGTCTTTGCAGACATTTTAAGACACTAAGTCAGTCTAGCATTTAAAATACCCTTATTTTTTCTGGTGGGGCCTTAGTCTCCTTGCTCATACGCACTGTCAGCAGAGGTTCACAGTGTGGCTGAGCTTTCCTGCTTGAAGCAGCCCAAACGGGGGGATGCCTTACTCCAGTCTGTACCCTGCCTCCTCTCTTTGCTGCTGCCTTTGCATCAGTTTGGAGCTCATCTGCCCCCAAGGAAGGCGGTTCAGCATTTTAAACCAGCAGAAAACAAACGCTTCAGCCAATGCTCAGCTGTCTTGTGAAACTTCAACCTGAGATTATTTCAGAAAGTGGTGAGTATAACAGCATACATAGAAGACAGCCAAATAAGCAACAGGTGGCAAAAGAAATAGCATTTTAATTGTAAGAGCTTTTCTTATAGGCTAATTAAAATTAATATTGCCTTGTCAAAACTGCAAAAAGATGCACATTTGGCAAGCCTTCCCTGCGTCATAAAAGAAATCACAACAAAAGAATCTTTGCATAAAAAAAGCAAATGCTACAAAAAACTTTTGAAAGAAAAAATATTTCAAAACTTGAAGGGGAAGTAGTTTTGTGTATGAAAACCTACTCTATTGTTGCAGCAGACACTATGTGCCTCATATTAATTCCACTGGAATTGAACACCACCTGGAAAAAAGAAAGGGCATCTTCTAAAAAACTAACAAAGCAAAGATACATCTCCTTCCATACATTCTGTATTTGGCTGGATAAGTCAGCAAAGATTGGGTGTCTAAGCAGGAAGACACAGACAATAAATGCAAATAACCAATTAAGGAAAATAAATGCAAATAATCAATCAATCATCTGCAGTGCCATCAGTAGTGTAGATATATTTAAGCCTTTTTTTTTTTTTTTAATGTGAACATGTATCAACACATCACATATCTTCTGAGAACTAGATGATCTTCAAGGGCCCTTCCAACCTAAACTGTTTTATGATTCTATGATTTTCGGTTTCAGGCATGCTGTATTTGCAGTCACACCATAAAAGCTTGTTGTATGTTCAGGCCGTAGTCAAGCTAGGGGATTTTTAAGTACTAACAACGTTATGCTTATTTACTATTATGCACACACTCAACTCCAGACAATGAAGAATGTTTTTTTCTGAGAGGAAACCTTCCTACCTATTTCTATCAGGAGTCTTTTGTAACTATTCCATTGTGGTAATGTTCACACAGCCTGTCCTTGCCAAATCTTTTGTATTAAGGTTTATAAACTTAATATTAATATTTAATATTTCACTATTAAATGCTAACAGCCCTTGTTAATAAGAATGTGAGGTTAAACACCGTGTGTGTGTGTGTGTGTGTGTAAACCACACAAAAAAATCGTGTGTTTACCAAAGCTGATCATGTTTAAGAAGAAAACTGCCATCAGCAGGATTAAACAGTAATTGAGGAACTTTAAAGAGACCTTTGAAACAAAGAATAAATTAATCTTAAAAGATGTATAAAAGAAGCATGACAATTCCAAACAGGAGGCAGAGACCTTGGAGTGGAAACTGCAGCCACCAAAACCTGGTTTGACACTGCCAGGAGTTGCCCCACCAACATCACACCTTTGCCTTGGCCAGCGAGGGCAGCCTCCCCATCGGACACCATGAACTGCCTGCTCTGCAGCTGGTGGGGTGACAGGGAGGACAACGACAAGCAGGGAGCCACACCTCAGATTTGTCTGTGCACATGAGCTCATGGGATACTTTGTCATGAGCTTGCAGATTAATGAGTTGCAGAGAGCAGCACAGAAACCCGTAAAGCTATAGCACCCACATCTCCTTATGGAACACGTGCAAATAGGGTAACCCATGCTTCCGAAAGAGCAATTTGTAACCCACACATCCTTTGAGGTAGGGAAGGGCGTGATGATAGGTCTGTGAACATGTGGCTCCGTGTGTGTATGTGATTAGAAATTTGGGGGACTGGTTGTTAAACAAAATTTAGAAATTTGTAGGAGCTTACTACAATTTTGAAAGTGTCTAGTGTTGTCATATATATGTTGTATTACTGATATTTACCCTGAAAATACAGATTATTACTTCTTAGTTTTATGTAATTAATAAATCCATAACCTGCTTCTATCCTGATCGAGTTTAAGCTAAGTGAATGGAGAAATTTTTCCCTATGACATACTATTTCATCAATTTTCCCCTTAACAGAATCACAGAATCACAGAATAGTCAGGGTTGGAAGGGACCTCTGGAGACCATCTAGTCCAACCCCCCTGCCAGAGCAGGGTCACCTACAACAGGTTGCACAGGACAGCATCCAGGCGGGTTTTGAATGTCTCCAGGGTGGGAGACTCCACAACCTCTCTGGGCAGCCTGTTCCAGTGCTCCACTACCCTCAAAGTAAAGAAGTTCCTCCTCATGTTAAGATGGAACTTCCTATGTTCAAGCTCGTGCCCATTACCCCTCATCCTATCAATGGGCACCACTGAAAAAAGACTGCTCCCATCCCCCTGGCATCCTCCCTTCAAGTATCTGAAAGCATTAATAAGATCCCCCCTCAATCTTCTTTTCTCCAGACTAAAGAGACCCAAATCCCTCAGTCTTTCCTCATATGAAAGATGTTCTAATCCCCTAATCATCTTTGTAGCCCTTTGCTGGACCCTCTCCAGCAGATCCCTGTCTTTCTTGAACTGGGGAGCCCAGAACTGGACGCAGTACAAGCTCAAACGACTTTCTGGCTGAGTTTACATAAAATGTAGCCTTCCCTTATATTGTTACATATGTTGTCTTTTCATGTGTGCTCTTGGATACTACATTGTTTGTATAGATACTGGCCAAAACAGTATAATTCCAGCACGCATGCTAGGAATACGTGAAAGCAGCAAGCTCCTCATTCCTTGGGCCATGTTCTGTGTTTCAAAATAAGAATACAATGAGAATGAAAGACAAGCTGCTGTTCTTCGCCAAAGGCCTTGCAAGCCTGTCCAATAGAAAGGTGTTGTAAGCTGATACTCTTTTTTTTAGGCTCCTGTTTCAATAGGTAGATGAGGAGAAAATAGCTGTCGATTAGAGATAGATCAAAAAAGAAAACATCTGGAAAAAAGTGAAAGTCTACATCATATTTAAGTCTTGGAATCTGGAGCTACCATAGTTAAAATTGGTGAAATAATTTATTTACAAGACTTACAGAGAATCCAGGGCAATAAGAGATTCTGGCTTAGAACTGGAGTCTCCAGGCAACCATTTACACCCTCATATCATGACACAGAGGTCTCAGGCTCTGGCATTTCAAAGGTTAACTCCAACAAGACAATTTCACATGCTAAAAAGTTAAGGTAGTTTCTTTTGGAAATCAAGAGTGGGCTAAGGTGTGCTGTAAGCGCAGCTTATATTATTCCAAACTATACTCCTTGTTACTATAGTCAAGCTGTTTCAGGGCCAAAATTTAATACCAGCTTAGTTAAAAACAGCATGACTAACATTACTACACACAATCACATACACAGATCTCAATATAAGTGATGGTAAAGGCCTAGCAATAGGAACGCCAGAGTTTGAAACAAGGAAACATCCAATATGAAGGAGACCACTTCCACTTTAAACATCTGACATTTCTAGCATATCATTTTCCTAAAACACAGATGGCTGTTTGACAGAAAGATTAGAAACATCTGAAAGTATTGATGTAGAGGCTGGTTATTATGCCTCAGCTATATGTCATTCTATTAATACTGGGTCTGTGCAGCATATCATTATAAATAAGAAAAGTACTGAAGTTCCTGTTGAATAGCAATCGATCACGTGTAAATTCCTTCAGGGACTCCAGATGACGTACAGTTCTGAGGGCTTGTTTGTAATTAGGACAGTTCTTGAACTGCTCTTTGTCTGCTTAGAGATTTGGATTTATATCACCTGGGATCCTTTAAATATCAAGAACAAATCTTATCCTCTCATTTAACTTGTTTGTTCTGGCTTCCAGGTAAATAACGTGATCTTCCCCATTTTTAACTAAATAACCAATCATCACAAATGCCTGTAAAAACATAATTAATGGAGTTTTTGCACCATTAATTTTATATATTCCTGTGCACATACAACTTTCCACTGGCAATAGTTCTGTGCCTTCATTTCTGTTGTTTATGTCTTACCCTCTCATGTGGTCATGTGGTATAAGTCCAAGAAGAAAAATCATAGAATTATTGCAATGTAGAACAGTATAAAAGTTTGGGGTGGAAGGGAGATCTCTGGAGATCATCTGAGCCATCCCTATATTAAGTGACCCGGGACCCTGTCAAGCACAGTCCTGTATATTTCCAGTAAGGGAGATTCCATCACTTTTCTGGGCAACCTATTCCTACATTTAATTGTTCTCATGGTGAATAATCTTTTTCTTATATCCAGACAGAATTTCCCTTGAAGCAACTTGTGCCCATTGCCTGTGGTCACTGTGAATCCTTGTAAAAACAATACCTCTGTCTTCTCTATAACTAACTTTTAGGTATGGGAAGACTTGATTCCCCAGGCTGCCTTTTTGTAGGCTAAAAAAAGACAGGTCCCCCAGTCTTTCTTTGAACATCACGTTCTCCAACACTTTATTCATTTTGGTGAACTTCAATGGACCATCTCAATGTTTTCAATGGCTCTTTTGAACTGGGGAAACCAAACTGGACATGGTATTCCAGGTGTGGCCTAACAAGGACTGAGCAGAGTTGAATAATCCCACTGCTTGATCTGGTAACTATAATCCTGCTGATTCACCAGAGAACATGGTTTGCCTGCATTGCTGCAAAGGTGCACTGCTGGTCAATGTTTAGCATACTAGTCACTAGAACCGGTGGTTTCTTTAACAGAGCTACACCCCAGCCAGTCAGACCCCATCCTGTACTGTTGCTTGGGATTTTTCTGTCCCAAGTGCAGGACTTCAAATCATTCTCATGCAATTCTTGTTGGTCCAATCTCCCAGCCTTTTAAGGTCTTTTTTGAATGGTACCTCTTCCTTCCAGAATATCTACCTCTCCTACTAGAGTGCCGATATCCACAAACTTGGTAAGGGCACATTCAGTCCTATCATCCAGCTTGTTTTGAAGATACTGGATGGTATCAGACACACTATTGACCTCAGAGAAACTCCACTTGTGATGGGCCACCAGCTTGATTTTGAGTCATTAACCACTATCCTTTGAGCTTGGCATTTAGCCAGCTTTTCACCCATCTGTCCAGTTTATGTCTTATCAGTTTACCAGTGAGGATATTGTGGGGAGACTATGTCAGACAAATTGCTATAGTCTGGCATTGACAGTTTCGCCCTTACCCAGTGAGCGAATTGTTTTGTCACAGAAGGTAATGAAGTTGGTAAATCATGATTCACTCTTGGACAATCTTTGTCAGCTTTTCCCAAACACCTTGTTGTCCTTCATCAGCCCAGAAATAACTTCCATGAGGACCTGCTCCATAATTTTCCCAGAGGCTGAAGTGAGGCAGACTGCTCTGTAGTTTCTCAAATCTGCTTTTTTTCTCTTTTTGTACATGGATGTAATATTCGCCTTCTAGTCATCAGGGACTTCCATCAGCATCTATGAATTTTCAAAATGGGAAGAGTGGCTCTGCAGTGACATCAGCCCCCTCTTCTAACACCCTTGGATGTATCCTGTCAGGTCTCATAGACTTGTTGATTCCAGTTTGTACAGATGATCCCTAAACTGACTCTCCTCTGGGGTTTACCATTTGCTTTGTTGCTGCTTCATGACATAGAGACTTGGGGACTAACTTTACCCATGAAGGCTGAGTCAAAGAAAGCATTGAGTAAACCAAGCTTTCCTGTGTGACTTGTAATTTGCCAGTCCCTTTCAGTGGCAAACCTCCCTCTCCCTTGTACTTCTGCATGTTGCTACCATACCTATAAAATCCTTGTTATTCTTGACATCTCCTGCCAGTTTGAGTGCCACCTGAGTCCTTCTTTGCCACTCTGGGCCACCACACTTGCTGAGGCCCAGCTAAATAGCAAACAGAAGCTGAGCACAGGCATCTGCTGGTCCTTTGCGAGGCCTCTGCCCCATGGGTCCCTTCTCAGGGCATGATGAGCCCCTCTGCCCCCTTGCCGTCCCCAACACTTTCCATGTGTGGTTTGCTTAGCTCATGAGCTACCACATGCCCACGCTGCCCTCACAGCAAAAATTAAGAAATAACTGGCTATTAGATGTTTATTCTTTTTTCCAGCTAACTTATTTTTATAGATAAGCTCTTTTGAAGAGTGGAGTCATTCTCAAACACCAATGAGAAAGGTAGGGAATAAAATTGTTGTGTTTTTTGTTTGTATGATAATGGGAGCAAAATATAGATAGGGCAGAAAAGTGTATGTATATTCATCTGTACCAGACTAGAAAACAATAAAAAGTAATTTGTCTTTCTGTTCAAAGAGGTACAGCTAGAGATAGGTAGCTATCCTGCTCTGCTGATGGTAAATAACTCATCACATTATAGTGGCCACAAAAATAAATAGGAGCACAACCGTACTGCTTAGAATAAATTCTCATATACCCAATTAAATAAACTCCAGACTGGCTTCTACAATTTAATGAGTAAATATGTTAATATGACATATCCTTGTGTTTTCATGTTTTTAATCAAGGTATTTGTGCAGATTGCTCTGGTGAATATGGCATTAATAGGCAATAAAATAAAGTATTCAAGTATGCAAAGTGAATCTTTTTTAACCAGTTCTCAAAATAAACAAGCACTATCAACAATAGTAATTATATGTCATGCTGCATTGCTGGCAGCCCTGGGTTGCATGTTTACACATGAGCAATCTAAATGATTGTCACGAATTATTAAAATTCTCTTTAACATCTTCAACACTGAAAAAGGACGATGACAAAGTCTGAAAAGGAGTGTTGGATCTTGTGTGACAAATAAATTGAAGCAGTTGTGAGTCCATCAATTAATTCTGCACACAGATTAAATAGTGATTTCAGTAATATATATACATGCAAATATACATGACCAACAGTATAATAAATGATAAAAGTTGCGTTATGTTCAAGTGTGGAGGACTCTGTCTTCTTATTGCAGTATGTTTGTATGAAAATGATGACTAAAAATTAGGTCTTGTACTGTACTTGGAAGCTATGCAATCTTTTGCCATTCAGACAGTGTGTACTGTAGAGTTGTGTAACCTAGCCATTATGGTCATTTTAGGGAAGGAACAACAGTTAGGAAGAGGAAGGATGATTGAATTTGCAATCCTTCATCGCTTGTTTTCATTGAAAAGACTTCCTACCACATGAAGTGTCAATCTCCCATCCTGAGGTGTTTCATATCAACAGAATGATTAAACTTTTAGCGTTTACAATACACTGTTGTCACTATCTAGAAAGACAATACAAAAAGCACCTCCAAAGTGTTTCAAAAAAATATAAGATTCCACAGATATGTAAATCTGGATATGCAGGAAAGGCTGCCAACTCGTTTCACACACTGAAATGGGACTCACCGTTCTGCTACATTATATAACATTGTCATCTCTGGATGAATCTAACCTGGAAGTTCAAACATTGTCCTCCATTTTAGACAACAGGGAGCAACAGATGTATATCACTTCACTGTACCAACATTTGGTATTCAGTCTTCCCTGGAAATGTCTTCTTTGTTACTTGGGTTAAACTGAAATAAACAAGCTGCAGAACAGTTACTTTATTTTTCTAGAAGGAGACAATGGGTGATACAATTAAAAATTCTCATTTTCCTGTAAAGAAAAGAAATGTGGAATACTCTTTGACATCAGCTGCACTATTTGTCAGTAAGATCAGCTGTAATACAGAATTAATAAGCAATACTGCATATGCACAAATGCAGTGAGTCAATAGTTTTAATATTAAGATTATGTTTTTTCATTTGATCTTTTTCCATTTTAAATTGTAATATCTGAAATCTTAAATACTAGCTGGATGCAATCTATAAATGTTCTCGAACTTTTTCTAATAATCCTGTAAGAAACTATTAAGGTAGCTATATCTCATGACAGAATTTCATACCTGGAATACAATATTATGTTGTACTCAAGCATGAACTCTGTTCTTTTAGGTAACTAACATTACTTAAAATAAAGTAGTTTCAAGCTTATGGAAATATAACTTTTTTGCACGTCTAGTTTGGCATTTCAAAGTCAGGGAGTTCTTTGTTATTTTGCAGAAAACAAGGTTTATGATTCTGAGGATGTGGCATTCTCATAAATATAAAACAGATTCTTTGGGTGTTGCTTGCTTAGCTGATGGAGCTGCTGAATAAAACTTTAGTGTCTCTTTTTTGCAGGTTCTATGCCAAAGCATTGATTTACATACATAATTACCTCAGCCCCCATTCTCAAGAGGTTTATGCAGAAAGAGAGTCCTTCTTCCTCAGACACTCCCCTGCCTTCAAGTGCAGAAATACGCAAGTCATTTTTGAGCTCTTACTGGAATAATTCCTGGGTGGCTGAGTATAGGGTGGTCTAAGAGATTCTCCTTTCTGCTGCAGTTTAAATTGAAAGGGAAATAACTTGGACTTTTCAGCTCCATCTGTCCTTTTCCTTTTCTTTCCATCCCAGATGCTCAGCACTGCTAGACTATTGTGTGGTTTCCAAAAGCCTCATGCAATTCGAAAAACAGGGAACTGATTTTTTTCTGTTTTTTCTTCAGCCCAAATGTTTCACCATGTAACACTCTTTCAATGAGATGCAGTTTCTATATTTTTTCTTATGCAGTCAGTCATTATTGTGTCATTGGCCAAATTTTCAGTTATTGAATTTACAGTAATAATGTCTATTTCCATTTAATCTGCTGATATTCAGTAGTTCACATTCAATTAATCAAAATCTACTAATTCACTATGACCACTTTGAAATCTTTCAGGATTTTAATTTAGACATTTTTATTATATTTTCACATTAATTATTTCACAGAGATCCCTGAAGGGTCCCTACAAAGCGCTTAATTAAACTTTATCTGAAGATAAAAATGGAATACTAAAGTCTGGTCTCTTGGTGTAGTAATTGCAAATTCAAGTAAGTATTAAAAACAATGGAGTCTTATATTGCTGTTTTTCCATTCAGCATTGCATAAGTCCATTTTAAACCTACGAAACCACAAGATATCCACCCACAGTATTTCTATGTACATGGATAATACATATTATGTAAAGCACCTCTCAGTTCCTTATCTTTAATTTACAATGTAATTTATACCTATTGTATAAATAGATTGATTTTATATGTTCAGTGTAGTTATTTTTTATTACAATTTTTGAAATGCAATCAAACCCTTATTTAATGAGCTCATATGCAGATGCAAGTCCACTTATTACAATAAAACAGTAGACAGTTTCTAAATTACTTTTCCTTACATAGGCAAACCGGGTCTAGCAATATACATTACACATCATACTAGTTCCAAAAATAGATTAAAAACAGCATATAAAATTAGACTTTTAATACTGCAGAAGATGAGGGTTCTTGTTTTCACTAACCGAATGAGTATACATGCATTGACCATGCAGTACAAGTTGTGTGAGGACAAATCTTGTACATTGCAAATACACAACGTTAAATTATGTGTGCTATTAGAAGAACTATTAGATATAGTAACTTAAGCAAAGCCTTTTTGAGAAGATAATTTGCCTTTTTTTTTTTTTACTGGTATCCTTACTTTGTTTGGACATAAATGTGATAAAATCGCATCTTTTTTTAATGTTTATCTAAGATATTTGGTAGTGGAGAATTTCACTCTGTTTGAAAATCACCAATATTTGCATGAATTACGGAAAAGACCCTTTTTATTAGGAGGAGTATGAACGCAGTAGGCTTGTTTTTAGGTACAAAGTCTTAAGCCAAAACCTAAAATTTGGGATGCTGAAGACATCTTTCTAAACTGGCTTTAGGCACTGGTCACTAGGTTAAGATTGATTGCAAAATGTCTTGGGCAGCCTAATTTTAAAGCTTATACGTTAGAAGCTCCATGTGATACCTGGCATAGACACCTAAATTCAGTGTAATTCTTCAAAAATATCAAGCAAGGAGGACTATAGTGTTAGCTATTGTGCATGTTACTATGTGCATGTGAAGTTACTAGTAGTATCAGACGGTGGACATAAAAAAACAAGAGGTGGAGCTGCATATTTGATTAAAAACTAGTTGTTTGAACTGAACGGCATAGAACAATCTAATAATGTGAAAAAAATTTCATTGTTCACCTTAGCTAAACTTTATTGAGAAACAAGAGCTAAATTACTTCAGCTCATATTGCCCAGCTCTGGGCTGTGGGAGGAGAATGCTGCTCTCAATAGCTCTGAGCGCCGTACAAAAGGAAACTCTGCAGGAGATGGAGAATTTGACAGATGTATTCCACTTTCTGCCTACACAACAGAGAAATTTATTCCCACTATAATGCAGCACATGTCAATAGACCCTGCTGAATCTAGGACTATCATGATGCAAAAGTCACATTACTGTAGACATAGGACTGACATTAACACATTTACTACATTATTTTTTGGGAAAAAAAAACCCTTGTACGGGGTTTTTAAACCACCTACATTCAGTCCTGCACACTCCAATGGTGCACATCATTTGATGTGAATGTATTAAAACGTATACTTTTTCCTCAAAGTTATTGCTATTCATACGCCTTTGAACATATTTTCCAAAGTTGTGAGATTTGATAGGACTTTCCAATAGTTTGCTTAGCAATTTGGGAATTCTAATGCCCTGCTTAATAACACTTTAAAATTTAAATAATGAACATCTTTAATGATCTTGCAGTCTTTCCCACAGAATCAATAACTTGAATAATTGGTAATAAACTGTAATCTATATCACAAAAGCCCTAATTCTTTTCCTGCTCTCAGATTTTACCCTGTGTTTGTCTTATGATTTTTCCCATTTAATCTGTAACATTGCCTTTAATCAGTTCATAGACTGATACACTATTGCAACAAAACATTTTCAGCATGGAATGAAATTAAGTTCTCTTTTCTACAGTAAGTACTTATTAGAAGAAAGAAGTTCAGAAATTGTTTACTAAACTTGAAGAATAAGCTATTGCCATTTATCTTGACCGTTAAATGCAAATGGGACATATGGATTTTTGAAAACACAGCAGTGTATTAATGGCAGATTAACAAAGTATTGCAAATACATTTGTGCGGCAAGTTTAATGGAGGTAGAACTTTGTCTCTCTGACACACCTGACATTTTTCCAAAATCATACAAAATTGTGAGGCAGTAGAATTTGCGTAAAGGAGACATGCTGGTGACTGGCTTACCTCTGAAAATTATTGTCTCTGTTGATTAAAAAAAAATCAATACCTTTCAGGCTGAATATAAATGCATAGCCAGAAAGAATCTCTTTAATCTTTTTTTCTTTGGTATAGGTATACTGTGAAAGTGCAATACCGTGGTGATTGGTGACAACCTGTTACAAAACACACATTAGTTAAGCCAAAGAGTCTTGGTTGAATGAATCATTGAAAGCCGTAAGTACCAAATTCTAATGAACACAACTCATTTCTAGAAGATCCCTTGAAGATAGGATTATTTACATTTCTGAAGCTGGTGGAGCTCTGAAATTCTGATTAGATCCACGAAATGGCTTTTAAAATAAATTTTTCTGTTAAATTCATTGCCTTTTTAGAATAGCAAAGGATGCATGTATAGCACTTATATGTGCAACAGCATGTGAAAGAAAAACAGCCCCTAAGGATAAATAAAGCTGGCATCAGCTGATTTTCTTCATAGCGTAGAATAGAAACCAGATAAGAGTGGAACACACTAAATTGCCATGGGAGAAGTTAGCACTGCTTTCACATTTGGCTTGCACTGCCCTGAAAGTAATTTTGTAGTGCATCATATCTAAGTGCAGTCTCTAAAGCCCACTCCTCTCCGTCTGGATGTTATTGTGTTCAGCAGTCCCCAAACGGCCTTTAACTAGGCCAAACAGTGTTTGCCCATGAAGACCTGTGCTTGGAGAATTCCAGAGCTTGACTATGGACTTGTGGAGCTTCAGGCTTTGCTGCCATGTAAGCGCAATTCTGTTGTGAGAGTGTTTAATACATCGTGCTCTGTGCTACAGTGGAAACAACACAGGAACAAGAGATAATGGCTCGTAGTTCACAGCACTGATGTTCAAACCAGCTTTACCATCTGCTGGTGTTTATTATTAGATCATGATCAGCTTGGTTATACACTAGTGAAGTGGGAAAGATGAGCAGCTTTCAGCCTTTTTTCCCTTCTGCTGGAGAAGACAGTTTCAGCCACAAAACTGTCAACCTACCTGCAGGGCACTCATTTGTGTCCAGGGAGGTCTGGGTTGTGTAGTTATTGAGCTGCTTATCTGCTACAGTTTGTGCATGGGGAGAAATGGTTTTGGGTTTGTTTGTTTTTTTTTTTTTTGTATGCGTGTGTCTTGTTTTCCTTTAGCTGTCAACTCTGCAACCAGAACACCTGATCTTAAAACACAAAATTCACTTTCTACAATAGGTCCTTAACACAAAAAAAGATCCAAGAAAGTAAATGTTCACAATTTGGTAACTAAGAAATTTCTACAACCAAGCACATGGAAGTGTTTGAGTTGCACAAATGTCACAGGGTTCAGGACCGCTGCCAGATTTTCCATGCTATTTCCATGGCAGTATTAAAGCTCTTGTAACTGTGTATAGCAGGCTTTCCTTTCCATGTCTGCTTTTCCAAAAATAAAAGAATGTCTTATTTTTTGGTCACTATGAGAGAGCAATTAGATCTGTCCATACATATGCATAAAATCTAGGATAGGCTACATACTGGCACAAGGAAATAAAGAAACCGAAACCCAGGTTTTTCATCAATTCCTCTAGCTACACAAAAACATTATTTCAATCCAAATAAAGTGATTTTATAGCTTAAAATTTCAAACTTCCACAGAAATCTACCCTAAGAAATCTATTCATGGTGTTATGGAGTTACTATGGAAAGGCATTTAGTAATGCATAGGGTGTAGTTGGCAAGGGCGGGGGGGGGGATGTGACATGTATTGCAAGGGTGGCCCCAAGTCAAGTCTGTTTTTCTAGCATCTAGTGAATGTTTTCCTTGTCTTGATTTTGACCTGTGAGTTTTCTCACTCTTATACCTCCTCTTTTCTCGCCCATCCCACTGGGTACGTGGGGGCAGAGAGGTGAGCAAGCTTCTGGGTGAGTCCTTCCTGCCAGCCTGGGCCAACAACCCAAAGAGCAATTTTGAAATTCATTGTCACTTTAGGCTTAGATGTCAAATTTGTGTAATTGTTATTTTTTCTCTAATACATACACTGTATAGCATATTTTTCAACTGCTAATTTCAAAGTGCCAATACCCTACCCAAAAGAATTTCCCCATCCAATAATTACTTCTCTTTTTTCTTTAATCTTTCTGGAGTACAATAAATATGCAATTAAAAAAAATCCATTCTTTACTGTTTTGCATTGAGATCTCTGACTGTTCTGCTTAAGATTGCAGCCTCTCCCTTTAACTTTTGTGCTGGCATATTAGTCTCTTCAAGCATGGCACCAAAGCTGCATCAGTCCACCATAGCCTTTTTATATGGCAGAGAGCTTCATTTTGTAGCAGACCTTTCCCATTTCTCTTTTTCTGAACAGTTTAGCTCAACACACTTTCTGTCAGATCATCGGTATAGCAGCATAAGGCAGTAATGCTTCTTAATTAAAATACAGGGCTACCTGCAGTGTAATTTGAGCAGAATCCAATTGTGAGAGGAGAATTTTAGTGGAATCACACATTTTTTATATCTCAGTGCTACTAAAGTGAGTTAATGTAGTTGTCATTGATATGACATTAAGATATTTAGGGTTTTCTGGAACTTATGCTACTGCAACACAGAGATAAAACTTTAGTATAGTTTTCTAATACTTTTTTTGCCAAGTTTTCAACAATAAATAGAACAGTACAAAGCACATATCCATCAAAAACTCTTTTGAAACCTTTACATGTGTTATTTGCAAACCAGTCTTGCTTATAGTCAACTACTTTTCTAAAGGTGATATACAGCAGCTATATTGATACAGGTTTCGTTACATCTAAACATTAAAATTGCATTTCTGTGCTTTTTGAAAAGACAAGCATTTGTTCTGCCAGAATATCTAAAGTTTCTATACATAAAAAAAATTGACCTATTAGATTTGTATTTAGATGAGCTTTGTATATGTAATAGAAAAATCTTATATTTGTATTTTTATCTGCGCTATATTAAAAGCCAAAAAATTTACAATCACGGAGAATGCAATTAATGAGATTTTAAGTGCAAGGCTGCGATTTCCACATTTCATTTGTAATTTTCTTCTTCTGTTCAGGACTATTGTTTAAAAGAAATTAATAGGCTTTTTTGTTCAGAAAAAAAAAGATGCTGATTGATCTAAATAAAAAGGCTTACATCATATAAAATATGCTATGACTTTCAAGAGTACTTTTGAAGCTTACTTCTACATTATAAAAATGAACTTTTGTTCAATTTTGGCACATGTAGACATGATTCCAAAATCTCATCTGGAAACCATTTAAAGGGAATTTTCATAAGAATTAAGAACAAATGAATACCAAATTCATAATAGGAATGTTATGTTCTACTGCAGTATTACCAGGAATGATATAAAATCTGGTGTCTACTCAAATCCAAACGCTGAAAATAACTATAGATGTCAAGCATAATCTTAAAACAAACCTGAACTAAAAAATCTCAATTCTTTATTCACAAAGAATTATACTTTTTTACCAGCCTTCCTAAAACCAATAGTTACAATTCACCTTATAGTTCACACTTTTTAATTGCAGATTTTTTAAATAGTTTTCCTGCATTTTCCTGTGAATTTAAACTTTCAAATAAGTTTAATTTAACACATAATAACCTTGAAAACTTCTCTCTCATTCCATGCTAACAGTTCAGGATTGGTAATGGCTTTCAGGTACAATGTATGGAGTATAACTCAGATTCCTTGCATGTATCTTAGCATAGAAAGTAACACATACTAAACAATTTTGACTGCATCTCAGAGAATAGGCTATAAATCATTTGCACGTTGAAAACTAATCAGAAAAATGTGCTTTAAACCATGTTTTTACATTTCAAATAAAAAACTTGCAATATTAGTATTATTGGTAGAAGATCTATTACTTAAATATCCCATTTAGCTTGATTACTTCAGCATACAGTCTTTTTAAGTACAAAATAAACATCATAAAAAGTGTCCTGACCTTCATAGAGTTTCTCTGTTTCAAAAATATTTCTCCTTGACACTGCTTCCTCACAATCCAACATCAATATTTTACCATAGCAAAAAAAACTCTAAAATGCTTGAGGGGGGCCTCTTACCTAACTCTTTCTTTCCCTTTCCCTTTCCCTTTCCCTTTCCCTTTCCCTTTCCCTTTCCCTTTCCCTTTCCCTTTCC